>JARKHS020013666.1:0-172283 GCA_030143305.2 Amblyomma americanum | reverse complement strand
GTACCGCCTACTTCTACTGCGCACTCTGTAATTATTGATGTCAGGTTATCGTGCATTGAATGAACATCAAGATCATCTTCCTCAGTTCAAGCCGAGTATCTGTTTTGCAGCGCTATCCTAAACTCATGTGCGTTCCCTCTTACGGCTAACTCGTTAATGGTCTTCTTCTTCGCTAGCTTCTTCCGTTCCCTCTTCAAGTCTAAGCTAATTCTAGACCTTACCATTCTATGGTCGCTGCAACGCACCCTTCCGAGAGCTCCCCGCAGGGGGGCGCCTGCAGCTTGCAGGCGTCGCGACGGTGAGTGGCGACACCGCGGGTTCCCGAGCATCCGCAGGGACATCTCCGCAAGGGGATGATGGTGAACTGTGCATCACCACGGACCCGAGCACCCGCGCCTCGCCGTGCGTGGCATCGCCGTGTCCGGGGAAAAGGGGATCCTGGTGGTTGAGCCGATGCCGAGCGTTTGGACCCTTAAGGCCCCTTGGCGGAAGCAACACACCACTTTGGCCCCAGCTTCCTGCAGACGGCACCTCCGGCCTGACCCGACCGGGGGGAATCGGCAGTCGCCTTTTCCTATCCTCCTCTTCATCTTTAACTTTCGTATCTCTGTCTCACAACTCTCCTATATCCTACTCACTTCTTGGTTTTTCCTTTTTTCCTGGCGGCGAGGGTTAACCTTGTGTGACCAACTACCCTGAGTTGCGTCATATTTGGTTATAGTTGAGGTGTACAGCTGGCGTGGGCAGGACTTGCTATCAAGTTCCTGTCCCGTCCCCTTGTTGGACTCCGTGGTGGGTGGCTGGCACCATGACCGAAAAACAAAGTTTTTTTATGGCTCCCCAACTTTCAAAACCTGATCGCTCTCTCAAAAGAGGGCGGAACGAGGCAGACAACTTCTTTCAAAAAAGAAAAGTAACTTTCCCCAAATATCATGTGATCCACAGTGAACAACAAGATAAACAGGCAAGAATAATATCCCCCTTCCTTGTGTCAAAGTGCTTGACTGAAACCCTAGGCATTGGCTATAAGCTGTCAAAAATGGCCAGCGGCGACTTATTGCTCGAACTGTGTGACAATGTCCAACATTCTAAGCTCTCCAACCTAACGTCCATAGGGGAAATCCCGGTCTCCGTGACTCCTCATCGCTCACTAAACACTGTCCGAGGCGTAATATCGGAAAATGATTTTCTTCACATAACTGAAAAAGAAATGCTCGAAGGGCTCATCGACCAAGACGTCATAGATGTCCACCGAATCAAAATCCGGAAGGACAACAAGGAAATAGACACAAAACACATGATCATCACGTTCAACACCAGCACCCTGCCCGACACAATCGACGTGGGATATTTGAAAATCAATGTAAGACCATACATAGCAAACCCTCGCAGGTGTTTCAACTGCCAAAGGTTCGGCCACGGCTCACAGAGCTGCCGCGGTCGTAAAACTTGCGCAAAATGTGCCTCTAACGATCACCAGTCTGATGTATGTGACGCAGCCCTGTGCTGTGCAAACTGCGAAGGAGAACATGCTGCATACTCCAGGGCGTGTCCGTCCTGGAAGAAAGAAAAAAATTATCACCATAAAGACCAAAGAAAACATTTCTTTTAAAGAAGCGAGAAGGCGTTTTGCGCTTACAAACACATTCTCCTTCACAACAAAACAAAACTTCGCTGATGTGGTGCGCAGGGGCGTAGCACCGCACAGCACTCCGGCACCTGCCAAGGCCGCTCCCACCGAGCCTATGGCAGGGCCATCCACGCCGCAGGCAGGGTCAGCGAAAGCTGCCCTGTCACTGCCAAAGCAGGGACCGCCGGTCCATGGGTCGGCATCCCGCAGGACCTCCCCCCGTCGGGAGAGGCCTGAAACTAACACAACCGCTGCTGCGCGGTCCTCCAGCACCTCTGTTGAGGTGATGGATACAACACCCACTCCGCCTCCATTAAAGCGGCGGAACAGCTCTGCTGAGCGAAACAAAGACAGGCCCCTCATAACGGGCCCACCACATAAGTAAATCTCCTTTCATTTTCTTTTAAAAACACAAGCATGGCTTTTTTAATTCAATGGAATTGCAGAGGACTTATGCGCAATTATAGTGACATAACACATATTTTAGGGTCAATGTTACCCATAGTTTTATGTCTTCAGGAGACCAATCTTGGTCCACAACATGTGCATATCCTGAAACATTATCAAACTTTTAGACGCGATCGCGAGCAGGCAAATCGACTCTCAGGAGGCGTTGCAATTGTCGTCCAAAGCGACGTCCCTGCTCGAGAAATCAAGCTCAATACAAAAATTGAGGCGGTTGCAGTCAGCATCGTCAGCTATAAAACATTAACAATCTGTTCCGTATACATTCCTCCACATTTTACATTAACAGTCCATGAGCTAGACGAATTGATAGATGAACTTCCAGAGCCATATCTGGTAGTTGGGGATTTTAACGCTCACTCCCCTTTTTGGGGAAGCGAGCGCTGCGACTCTAGGGAGCAAACAATCGAAGATTTTATCCTCTCAAATAACATCTGTCTTTAAAATACAGGAAAAGCAACTTATTGTTGCCCAAGCTCGGCAAAAATGAGCTTTCTCGATTTAGCTTTCGCATCACCATCGCTTTTTACCGATCTTAAATGGGATGTTTTAAATGACCCTCTGGGAAGTGATCACCTACCTATTATCATCAGCCTCTCATCGTCCACTGCAGTCATCCCCACAAGACTACGGCGCTGGAAACTTCACTTCGCCGACTGGTCACTTTTTACAGAAAGTGCCACTCTAGATAAAGAATTTTCTGAAGACCTCAGCATAGATGAAATTAATGACAGGTTTACTACATGCATATTATCTGCTGCAACACTCGCTATACCACAAACAACAGGACTCGTACAGAAGAAACACAAAGTATGGTGGACACAAGAATGCACATTTGCAAAAAAACAGCAAAATAAAGCATGGGGCACCCTGCGTCGGTACCCCACTGCAGAGAACTTACTTACTTTTAAGAGGGCCAAGGCGAGAGCGCGGTACGTGCGCAGGAATGCTGAGAAAACCTCCTGGCAGAAATATGTGTCCTCTATAAAGAGTTCAATACCATCAAAGAAAATGTGGGACAAAGTCCGTAAATTCACTGGTGACCGTACTTCCTTCACACTTCCACTTTTGACAACACCCGGTACACAAACATTGTTGGAAGAACAGGCCAATTTATTAGGCGAGCACTTTGCTGATGTCTCAAGGTCATCCCACTACACAAACACATTCCAGAAACACAAAGCTATAGCTGAAAAACAAAAACTTCCATTCGGAACAGGCATGCAGGAAGACTACAACCAGCCCATTACGCTCCAGGAATTAAATAGTGTATTATCTTCCGGTAAAAAGACAGCACCAGGCCCAGACAATGTGCATTACAATATGCTTGCCCATCTCTCTGATACAGCCGTACAGGCACTGTTAAAATTCTTCAATAAAATATGGATGACTGGCAGAATACCTGAGGAGTGGAAGAAAGCAGTAATAGTACCTTTTCTGAAACCCGGAAAATCACCAACAAGTCCTGACAATTACAGACCAATAGCCCTCACCAGCTGCATTGCTAAATCTTTTGAAAGTGTAATAAACATTAGACTCACCTTTGTACTCGAATCTCGGCAACTATTAGATGTTCATCAATGTGGATTCAGAAAAGCATGCTCAACCACCGATCACCTTGTCCGCCTAGAGAACACCATACGGGAGGCGTTCATCCACAAGCAGCAGTGTATCGGGGTCTTCTTCGACATGGAGAAGGCATACGATACACGTGTAAGTTCGGCATCCTCCGCGACCTAGCAGAGCTAGGTATCCGAGGCAGGATGCTGAACTGCTTGAACGACTTCCTGGCTAACCGCACATTTAGGGTCCGCCTAGGAACAACTCTCTCCATGACTTTCACCCAAGAGAATGGCGTACCCCAAGGTTGCATTCTAAGCACGACACTCTTCGTAGTAAAAATGAATTCGTTAGACAAAGTAATACCCAAGTCCATAATGTATTCAGTTTATGTAGATGACCTACAGATAGCATGCACTTCCTCCAGCATATCGTCCTGCGAGAGACAAATACAAATCACACTAAATAAACTGGCTGCTTGGGCAGAGATAAATGGGTTCAAGTTCTCTCCTCAAAAAACAGTAGCTGTTCTGTTATCATTGCGACGAGGCCTACAAATTCATTCCCAACCTATACTTGAATCAAGCCACACTACCAATTAAACCAGAACATAAATTTTAAGGACTGACTTTTGACAAGAAACTCACATTTGTACCACACATTAACAACCTTAAAAAGAAAGCATCCCAAGCCCTCAATGTATTAAAGGTGCTCTCGTGAAAACGGTGGGGGTCCGATAGAACATGCCTATTACACATCTATCGCTCTCTGGTACGCTCCAAGCTGGACTATTGGTGCATAGTATACGGTTCAGCAAGAGCATCCTACTTGAAACGACTGGACCCTGTTCATAATCTTGGTCTGCGACTATCAACTGGAGCGTATAGAACATCCCCGGTAAACAGTCTTTACATTGAAGCTAATGAGCCTGCACTAGAGGATAGAAGAGTCCCACTGACATGCGCATACGTCCTAAAAACCCGTTCTCTTCCTAAACATCTCTGCCATCCCATAGTTACCAAGTGCCCACCCAAAAGATTATTCAACAATAAACCACAATCCATCCGGCCACTAATTATGCGCTTTGAAGATAAATGTGAAGAGTTAGGAGTACTGGATGCCCTGCCGAATATTGCACAAAAATATGAAAATTTACCACCATGGTACAGCCTGCCTTCAGTGTGCGACTTCACACTGACACACTTACATAAAAAGGAAATGCCACATCAGCTCATACTACAAGAATTCTTTGCACTGCAAGAAAAATATGACACCTTCACTGAATTTTACACTGATGGGTCAAAAACAGAAAATCATGTTAGAAGTACAGTAATTCAAGACAAAAATGAAAAAATGATACGATTGCTACAATATGCATCGGTTTTTACTGCCGAGAGTTATGCAGTATTTGTAGCTGTAGACCGAATAGTAAAAGAAAACATTAAAAATAGCGTCATTTACACCGATTCACTGAGTATGCTCAAAGCGCTGCACTGTAGAAACGCCGCTGAACCCATTATAGGAAACATCATACATGACATAATTAAAATAAAAAAACAAAATCATAACATTATATTCTGCTTGGTACCCAGCCATGTTGGAATTGTCGGTAATGAGAGAGCAGATGCATGCGCAGCACAAGCTCGAATTGATCAAATAAAACAAGATAACATACCACACAGGGATTTTTTTTAAATTAGTGCACAGTAAACTCAGAATTAAGTGGCAGGCTGCATGGGAAGAACAGGCAAACAACAAACTGCATTCTATAAAACCCGTTTTAGGAGAATGGAAATCATGTAGACATCAAGAACGTTTTACTGAAGTTATTTTATGTCGGCTACGCATTGGGCACACACACCTTACACACAACTTTTTACTGACAAAACAAGACAAACCTCTCTGCGAAATGTGCGGCGATGTACTCACTGTAAACCACATTTTAATTTCATGTAGAAAACTGGAACAACTGAGAAAAAAATATTTTACAACACTCTACAATGAATACATCCCATTGCACCCCAAGTTGCTTTTAGGTGATCAAGCACTGGTTGATCTTTCAAGTATTTTTAAGTTTCTTAATGAAGCCAATGTTTTAAACAAACTCTAGGTATAAAAAGTGTAACATTTAACAAGAACCTAACCTTGTGTTTGGCGCATCATAGCCATAGTTGCTTTTGCGCCATTAAAATCAATATAACTAACTAACTAACCTTCCGAGAGCCTGCAGCGATGGCGTAGAGGTAGAACATCCGCCTCGCGTGCAAGAGGACCGGGGTTCAAATCCTGGTGCCGCGCAATTCTCCACCGGGTTTAAAAAAAAATCCGCGTGTCGATGGAATTGCATAACCAGGCCTGGAGTGCGGCCTTATCTCGGTGACCAGAACCGACAACGCACTCTCTCACCAGAGCAGGATTTGGCCACCCTGGTGTAGTACTTGGCCACAACCTTCTATGATCAAACCAATGAACCCTCGGCCCTCAGTCCCCAGCGGCTGCAGAGCAACTGACCACGGCGGCGGTCAGACCTGTGACGCAGCGGAGGGTGCTAAGAATCTCTGGCTCCGGACAGGCCGCCATTGGAATCTGAACCTGGCGACGTTTAACGCTAGAACTTTAGCTAGTGAGGCTAGCCTAGCAGTGCTGTTCGAGGAACTAGCGGAAATTAAATGGGTTGTGATAGGGCTTAGCGAAGTTAGGAGGACATGTGAGGTGTATACAGCACTAAAGGACGGACACATACTGTGCTATCGCGGGTTAGAGGATAGACTAGAACTAGGTGTGGGTTTCCTCATTAATAAGGATATAGCTGGCAACGTAGAGGAGCTCTACAGTATTAACGAGAGGGTAGCAGCCATAGTAATTAGGCTGAATAGGAGGTACAAGCTGAAAGTGGTGCAGGCCTACGCACCCACATCCAGCCATGATGACCAGACCGTTGAAAGCTTCTATGAGGACGTAGAATCAGCAATGAATAGAGTAAAATCGCAGTACACTGTACTAATGGGCGACATCAATGCGAAGGTGGGCAAGAAGCAGGCTGACGACCACGCTGTAGGTGACCATGGAATAGGCTCTAGAAATAGCAGGGGAGAGTTATTAGTTGAATCCCCTTTCTCCAACCCCTCTCCAACTGGCTGCCGCCGTTGCAAAAACCGCGTTGTAAGGTATGCACTCATATGACCACTACCACGTTGGCAAGAAGTACTGCGTCAGAGTATTACTCGTAAACATAAAAGGGAATTTCACTTGCGGCAGCAGCAATGTTGTCTATCTGCTCGAATGCGGTGTGTGTAAGCTGCAGAACATCGGACAGACTGAACTACCCTTGAGGTTGGGATTCAATAACCACCGATCACATGCCAGTACCCTCCCTAATCTTCCGCTCTCAAGACATGTCGCGACTCCCGGCCACTCGTTTGATAACATCACGAGCCACAGTACTTGAATCTGGCTTCAAATCTCACCATGACAGAGAAGTTCGAGAATATTTCCTAATTTTCAAATTCAGAGCACTTACCTCTGGTTTGAATGAAAACCCTGGGAAAATATCTTCCCTCCCGAAGTAGCGAGGAGTGCAACAGGTGCTGATGGTTGCCTTTTGTTGTACCTGATGTTCCGTGCTATCCATGCAGTACCGTTTAGCATGTGTGTACAAGCTTGTCTTCCTCGTTTGCTTCCCTTTTTTATATCTCGAAAGTGCAGGACTCGAGCCCAACCCGCGCCAATTAGGTTAATACCTTGTGTACTGTATCATCTCTGCCCCGTGTACTGTTTTGTGTTTAATCTTATTGTTTATCAGATGACGAAGCGACTGGCCGCGTGTTTCTGTGCCATGCCTTCGACGCCGCAATGCGTGTTCTTTATTGTTGCATTCTGCATGCCCCAGCGCAAAGTTCTTTTTATGCTCTTTTTACTTGCGGGGAGCACGCGTCCACTCCGAAAGCATGTAAGCCTCGTCACTGTGCGTCACTTACGACGTCATGCGCATTATATTACATTGTCGTGAAATATTAGTGGCTGGTCACATGTCTTTTTCGTAGAACAGGTATTTTTAGGGACCAAGCAGAGATGCATTGTGCATTGCCAGACGAAGGCCGGGCCCCGGCCGAAACGGCGTAAATAGATCTGTGCTTCCGGTCGTGTGCCCCTTTTCTGCATTAGAAAGTTCTGGATCCGGGAAGACTCTTGTGAAGTACACTACATCGCTACATCGCTACAGAGCTATCTATCGCGCTATCTATCTATCGCTATCTATCGCTATCTATCGCTATCTATCTATCTGCGCCAGCGGTTGAGGCGGGGACACTTTTTACAGTGCACAACACGCTACATCTATCGCTATCTATATCTATCGCTATCTATCTATATAGCGCAGAGCGCGAGAGCGCGAGAGTGTTTTGCGTTCTTATCTATCTATCGAGCGTTGTGCGTTTTTATCGTGAACACTTTACACAATTTCGCACACGCCACAACCGCTGGCACATTTGCCGTGACACTGCACACAGAGCTTGCGTACTACGGCACACTTTTGTATCGCAGACACGTTTCACACACGGTACGCACTTACTTGCGCCGCGCACGATGCGACACACACACACATTGTCTACGTAGACACATCGGCAGCACACACACACCCGCAGACGCATTTTCGGTGACAGGGCGGCAGTGGCGCACATCACATTTCGCAGCGGACAGCGACACAGACACAGGCACGCACGAGACAAGCGTTGCAAACCAACAGTCACCGAAAACCTAGGTGCAGAGGGGAGTCTCTTTCCATCTGTTGTTCTGATATTTCTAGTGCCGCTCAATTAGCCTTTGAAGAAAGTTGCAAGCGCTTCAGTAAAGAAGCAGACGAAACGGCCATGCCGCACGGTGCGATCCGAAGGCACGACGCTTCTCGAATACGCTCGCGTCGGCGGCCTTTGCGTGACGCTTTTGACTGCCAAAAACAGATGGCGCAACGGCCGACGGCTCAGTGCCAAACGTCGTCTGCGGGGTTTGGTGCGCCGTATCTCTACATAGACGATTACTTTTCGCATCATGCACGGCTCGACTAAGTCAGAACCGTTGTCAGAGTTGCTACGCTACAAAAGTTACGATAATACGGAGGCTCTGTGGGCAATTTCACGGCAAATGCGCCAGCCGTTGCAGGCGGGGAAACTTGTTTAAAGTCTTCACGCTAAAAACGCACAACACTATATATATAGTATATATATATCTATATATATACCGATATAGATATGGCACTACATATATATATATATATATATATATATATATAATACATTCACAAGAGCCTATGCCGGATCCAGAAATTGGTTAATGCAGAAAAGGGGAACACAACCGTTGAAGCTGGGATCCTTATATATGTATATGTCATATACGAGCCCCTCAGGTCCTTTCCCTTAACTAAATGTAAACAAGGTTATAAACAACGCGGAATGTCCTAGCCGTGTGAAAGCAACTGAGGATTGTTCACAGTAGCGGCGTGACCTAGTCTCCAGTATTTTTTGCTTCAAAGTTAACCAACTAGTTAAGCGTAATTAGCTAACTTTTTAATTATTACCTTGAGGAACGAGGCGTGAATGGAAAAATTGTAGATCACTTTAAAATAGAGTTGAAGAAGCGTTTACACAAATATACCGTTAACGTTAACTGGTTTTTTATCGACCCAACTTGCGACAGTAAAAAAAGCGTCCACGTGACAAAGCGTCCACTTAAACGTCCCAAGACGCGTCGTAGAGAACAAAATGAATGTTTATTGAAGTGCTCTCCCCGATGAGCCTTTGCGTGCACATTGGGGCAGAGATGCGACCCAGCAACTGGTCACGTGATAGCTTTTTTTAAGGCCAATATGTAAAGCTACTTAAAATGTACCTTGATGGAAACAGCGCTCCTAGCAATTTTTCAAAATGGTCTACAACTTTTACATTGACACTTTGTTCCTCAAGTCAGTAATTAAAAAGTTACCTAATTAGACCTAACTAATTTACTTTGAAGAACGAAAAAATACTGCAGACTAGGCTAAGTGACTCTGAACAACCCTCTATTGGTTTCACTGGGGCTGGAGACTTCGTATTTTTTAAAAGCTTGGTTATACACGTCCCCTTCCTGTTCGTTCGTTTCAGGAAAAAGGTATTAATGATCCGCGAATTATTTTCCTCTGCGCACTCAACTAGAATCTATCATGCTATTCCTGGAGCCTATGCCATAGTCGCCTACTGCCTGGGCCCCAGCCTGCTTCTTGCCTACCTTCGCATTGAAGTCGCCCATAAGTGCAGCATGCAGCGATTTTACTTTTGGACATTGCCAATTCCACGTCTTCATCAGAAGATTCAACGATCTGGTCCTGATGGCTGGATGTAGGCGCATAGGCCTGCATAACCGTGAGCTTGCACCTCTTATTAAGCCTAAGTCCGTTAGCTGCCGCTCACTCATTAATACTGTAAAATTCATCTATGTTTACAGCTATATTCTGATCCACAATAGCAAACTACGTGCCCACCCTTTAGTACTGTGTATGTCTCGTCTGTCCTCCTAATCTAACTAAGCTCTATGATATCCCATTTAATAACAGCCAGTTCCTCGAACAGCATTGATAGGTTAGCCTCACTGGATAATGTTCCATCGTTAAGCGCTTTATAGTGCAGCTTCCAATTACGGCCTGTCCGGAGCCAGAGATTCTGAGCAGCCTCCGCTGCGTCAAAGGTCTGAACGCCGTAAGGAAGGAAGTTTGACATGGAGAAAATCGAGCATGCTGTAAAGAACGGAGGTAGCCTAAAGGCAGTCAAGAGAAAACTAGGCATAGGTAAAAACGAAATGTATGCGCTAAGAGACAAAAAGAGAAATGTCGTCAGCAATATGGATAAGATAGTTAAAGTAGCGGGAGACTTCTACACACATCTATACAGTAGCATCGGGTTCAGAGTGAGCGTGCCCTCCTAGGTGCCACACTCCGCCGCTTAGACCCTCGGCCCCTTACTGAAGCCAAGATTCTGGGTCCGTGGAGTAAACCTATTATAACGTTCATTGATTACCAGTAAGCGTTTGACTTAGCCAGAAACCTCAGCACTCATGCAGACATTGCGGAATCAGGGTGTAGAAGAGTCATGTGAAAACACTGCAAGGTGGTCTGTAACGACTGCACACCTAGCATAGTCCGTAAAAACAGCAATGGAATTCAAATAAGAAAGGGGGTCAGGCAGAGAGACACGGTCTCGTCAATGCTATTCACCGCCTGTTTATAGCAGGTGTTTCGAGGCCACGATCGGGAAAAGTTGGGTAAAAAAAGTTAATGCAGAATAATTTAAATAGCCGGTGATTCGCTGATGACAATACCTTGAAACTCACTCAGGAGTTCAGCTCAAAACCATGATCGATCAGTTAGACAGGCAAAGGAGAACTGTGGGTCTAAACGTTAACAAGCAGAAAAACCAAAGTAATGTTCAACAGTATGGCAAGAGAACAGCAGTTCCGAATTGGTAGCGAGGCGCTGGAAGTGGTGAGGGAATACGTCTACTTAGGGAGGGTAGGGCCCGCTGATCCGGATCATGAAAGAGAAATAACTAGAAGAACTAGGACGCGGTGCAGTGAATATGGCAGGTTCTCTCAGATCCAGATCATGGATAGCAGTTTACCAAAATCTCTTAGCTGTATCCTACCGATACACTCGAATGGGGAAGAAACATGGAGGCTAACGGAAAGCGTTCAGCTTAAGCTAAGGGCAACGCAGGGAGCTACGGAAAGAAAAACGATAGGTGTAACGTTAAGTGACCGGAAGCAGGCAGAGTGGGTGAGGGAACAAAAGCGGGTTAATGACATTCTATTCGAAATCAAAAGGAAGAACTGGGCTTCGACAGGGGATCTAAACAGAAGGCAAAATAACTGTTTGTACTTAACGGTAGCGAAGTGGATTCCAAGAGAAGTGTAGCGGGGGGGGGGGGGGGGTGGCAGAGAGTTAGGTGGACGGACAGAAATACGCGGGGGTACTTTGGCCACAGCTAGTAAGACAGGGTTAGTTCGAGAGATAAAGAAAAGGCTTTGCCCTGCAGTTGGCGTAATCAGGTAGTTGATAATGATGATCAGAGGGTGCAAGGAAAAAGCAACCTGGGTCGCAGCCCAACCACAGCGACCTATGTCCCATAGACGGCAGCACCAACCATAGAAGGGGAGTGGAGCGTCACTTGACCACTGTACTACTGCGCCAGGATGAGTAGAAATACTACCAGGGATCTATTAATGCAGAGAATGACCAATTGAGCAAACATGAACGTGAACCTATTACCGCTATCCGAACGACTGCCATCCGTGAAATTTATATCTGATCGCTGGAACCCAATGGAAATCCCATTTGCTTGCGCAACTAAATTGTAGTTGGTTTAACTATGTAAATCGACCATAATTTCTTTCTGAAGTCGACATTGTGCGTCGCTATCTCATTTCCTGACTGAATTATCTTTAGCTCCATACTGAATCTGCTACCGAATTGCACACCATGTTCCCAACCTCCACGATCCACACCTTCTCCATATATATTTGCTATTCATTCCCGGTCAACTATCTTAAATGCACAATGACTAGTGCGTTCAGTTTTCTGCATATTGCTTCAGCGTGATCTTTGTTCCAATCAAAATGTTAAAATAAGCACATACCAATAGCCATCAGCATGTGATTCCTTCGGGGTAGTATAAAGTCAGAATATTTGAAACTCCGCTTGTCGTGTATTGTTCTCCTCTGTTTTGTTTATCTGGTGTCAAAAACGAAGATGTCAAAAGCACTGAAAGTTTTTCTCTGTTTAGTGCTCAGTCCGACGGTTTCTGAACATCGCAATATTTTTCGCAAGCTGCAATTGTTGTTCCCTTGCGATACGCACAGTTATTGTTTTTTTTTAAATGTCAGAGCTCTCGCGACCTTTCAGTCGGCCAAGAAAGTTGATGCAAAGGCACTGTCAAGAGAGCGCGATCACGGGTTTCGTAACACACGCTCTTGGGTGCCATGCTGAGCCACTGATTCCTCGAATCCTGTTTGGAACATTCGCTGCTTATTGAGGGCTTTGTGCGATAACAACTGCTTTTATGTCAATTGTACATTTTCCCTTCATGTCCGTTGGGAAATGCCGTTCTTCTTTATTTCGAAAAAATGAAGACCTTTCGGTAGGATCAGTGAGCTCCAACATCTTTTCTATAGTTCTAGTGCAAAAAGCAAACAATGCAAGCTGAATTCCTCAGCATGGAATGCTTTGGTTGCGAGGTTGAATTAAACTGGTTTTTGGGGAAAGGAAATGGCGCAGTATCTGTCTCATATATCGTTGGACACCTGAACCGCGCCAAGGGAAGGGATAAAGGAGGGAGCGAAAGAAGAAAGGAAGAAAGTGGTGCCATAGTGGAGGGCTCCGGAATAATTTCGACCAACTGGGGATCTTTAACTACAATAATACCGCACAGCACACGGGCGCCTTTGCGTTTCGACTCCATCGAAACGCGGTTTCGCGATTCAGTTAGAACCCGGGTAATCCGGATCAGTAGCCGAGCGCTCTAACGGCTGAGCCGCCGCGACGGGTTCGATACGCATGTCTGAATAGTGACAAGGTTATCACCGGCAGAATTGACGCTGGTGTTACGGAATATTCAACCCGACGTTGATCTTGTTTCGTTGATCCGTAAGATACCGTCGCGCATCCATTGGCAAATATGTTGTTGTCGCTAACTCATTCCACCACCATCCGTGTTGTTCATGAAGGAATCGTAAAGCAGTCATATTTGTGTTGTGTAAGAAAAGGCTCTTTGGCTCGTCTTTCCAAGGCTTCCACTAAGCAAGCATGCAAGAAATTGTGGGGAAATATATATTCCCGATAGATAGATAAAGAGGAGGAGGGAAAGACAGGGATGTTAACCAGAAAGGTGTTCCGGTTGGCTACCCTGCACTGGGGAAGAGGGATTAGGGGACTAAAAGTAGAAAGAGAGAAGGGGAAAAAGGCATAACACACTCACACGCACAACGCTGTCACAATTTGTCACTCAATCCAGTCGCTCTCAAGTACGCAAAGAGTGCCTTGTATGCCTTGAGGGCAGTCGACTGCTGGGGCCACGGACCGAGGATTTTTTGCTATGTTAATGGGCGAGGATCGAGGCGGTCCAGGGCACAACACAGTGTATGTCTTGCACTCGAAAATGCAGGGCACTCACAGAGGCAATGAGCGGTGGTCTCCTCACAACCACAGCTTTCACAGGCAGGACTGTCGGCCATCCCCATCCGGAAAGCATAGTGGTTGGTTAAAAGCAACCCCGATCCATAAGCGGCATAAGAATCTTGATTCGCGACGTGCTAAGTTACGTGGCAGACGAAGGCGCAGTTCAGGGTCCAGTGCCTTGAGGCGGAGGTTGCAAAACTCTCCCGTGTTCCAGGCTGAAAGTGCGAGCTCCAGCGCCAAAGGGCGAAGCCCACGCGCAGCGTCAGGTCTTCATATTGGGATCCTCACTGGAAGTCCGTCGTTGTGAGCAGAACGCGCAGCCGCATCGTCCTGGTGATTACCGTTAATACCACAGCGTTAATACCACGGTGCCGTGGTACAGTAGACGGATCTCAGCAACAAGTTGTTCTTGCGACCCGCGTCGTTGCACAGCTTGCAGGGCTTGAAGGGCTGCTTTAGAGTCGGTGAAAACCGTCCAGTCATATGGAGGTTCTTGACTGATGAACTCAACCGCAGCCCGTAAGGCTGCGAGTTCCGTACCAGCTGATGTTGGATAGGTCGTCTTCACTTTCATGAAGATGGATCTGGCCGGTATTACCACCGACCCCAAAGAGCTGGTCGAGTGAACTGATCCATCTGTGTAAACATGTTCCCGATAGCCTCGAATATACCCCAACGGCTTCAAACATCCTTAACTAGGAGGTAAGGCGCCAACATATCTGGCCATGGTTACAGAATTATTCTATGCAAATTCCAATCATTTTGCGCCATCATTAAAGCAAACAACACGTATCTGCTCCGCGCCTTCATGTGCACTGGTCTTCCACACTCTCCGGTTTTTCAACTCGGTGCCGTGCCTTCTATATTGTCACCTCGAGGCCTTCGCATGACTGACAAAGCTTCCTTCATTCTACCAATATACAACATCCGTATGAAATTTCCGCGCCTACGCCAAAGTAATCAATGAAGAAGAGGAAGATATGTCAATGAAAGCCTTCATTGAATCGATATCTTGTTCTTCAGCCACTCGTGTGAGTCTTGTAAGAAAAAAGCAGCACATGGCACTTCTGCCTTGACTGGCACCGTATTATAATACTAATACTACTACTAATAATAATAATGGCCACCCCGGTGGGGAGTGGTTATGGCGCTCGGCTGCTATCTCGAAAGACGCGGGTTGGATCCCTGCCGCGGCGGTCGAATCACGATGGAGGCGAAATTCTAGAGGCCTGTGTACTGTGCGATGTCAGTACATGTTAAAAAACCCCAGGTGGTCGAAATTTCCGGAACCCTGGAGTCCAGTTTTCTAGGCCCACTATAAACACGTCTTTTTTATTCACGTCTGCTTTTAATTCTTGTTCTAGAGAACTTTCAACTTTTTTGACTCAGTTTGACTGTGAACGGTTGACTCAGCTTTTGCGTTGCGTTTTGTATTGTTTTGTTATGCGTTTGGCCCCGACCCTGCTTTTAGCTTCGACTTTTACTTATTGTTCGGTGACTATTTTGTTATTGTCGTCTTCGTTTTGCCTCGTGCTGCATTGGCGGCAAAGGTCGCTGACTGTTCATTTTCCATGCGTGCACCTTACGGTTCGTCGTGGTCCTCTCGGTTATATCGGTTCTTGGCTGACTTTGCGTTACCCAGATATGTATCACTTTGATATTGTGTACTTCGTTTTTTTTTTGTATTAGATTGTTGAACGCGTTTGCTATTTTCTTGGTCACGTGGGTGTTGGACTGCGTTATATAAGCTGCTCATCTTTCTGAATAAATGTGTTGGTAGTCAGCGCCCTGTCCTGTCCACTTCTGTTCGTCCTTGTTTTTTTCGCGCTGCTTTCTTTTACCATGTTCACTGACCAACAAGCCCAAACAGCCGCTTTAGTCCCTTCACTACGGCGTCTTTCGGTGCCTGAGTCGCTTTGGGACGTTAAACACTCAAAAACCAAGCCAATAATAATAATAATAATAATAATAATAATAATAATAATAATAATAATAATAATAATAATAATAATAATAATAATAATAATAATAATAATAATAATGTAAAGACGCAAATCATACGCACAAGAAATGTAAACTGGCAAAATCTTTGTCGACACAGCGTAGCTCCAGGCCAAGAGTTCGAGAGCGTCAGCTTCGTCTTCTTCAGCTTTCTCTCCTTCGGGCGGCACTGGCCGCTGGAGCAGCAAACCCCGAATGTATGTCTTTCTATAATAATAATAATAATAATAATAATAATAATAATAATAATAATAATAATAATAATAATAATAATAATAATAATAATAATAATAATAATAATAATAATAATAATAATAATAATAATAATAATAATAATAATAATAATAATAATAATAATAATGTTCGTGGCAATATTGCTATAAGCAAATATTTGCGGATGGCTGTCTTGCTCCATGGAAATCAGTCGCGCGGGATAAAAGATTCCTGGAACAAGGTATGCAGCTTGTGCAAGTATTATATATGACGCTAAACCTACTGAAAACTGTGCAAACACCTTTGAAGGAAATATTTCAAATACCTTTTCCGCATAAACGGAGACGGACTGAGAACTGCGACATTTAGGATATTTCAAACACGTATGCTGGCATCTGCATGAGGATTTAAATTACCGCGCACACTTTTGTCTTGGCTTGTTGCAAAGAAACTGAAAATTTGACTTCAAAGATCTAAATAGGGCCGGAAAAATAGCGCACATTCAATATACGACACGTGTTCCGTGCGGTACCCATTAAGATGTCTGCAGAAGTTATTATGGAAGGTAAAACGATAACTAACAGGCACGAGCCGAATATTAGGCCT
Organism: Amblyomma americanum; assembly: GCA_030143305.2. Lineage (NCBI taxonomy): Eukaryota > Metazoa > Arthropoda > Arachnida > Ixodida > Ixodidae > Amblyomma > Amblyomma americanum. The sequence continues at coordinate 155,613 of JARKHS020013666.1, read as the reverse complement.
TTAATAGAGCGCATGCTGCCACCGCCATCACGCGCCGTCATTGCGAATGCACAGATCGCTCTAAGCCGTCTAGATGGGATTAGGCGCTGGCTATTGTGACTCTTGGCGAGCTGCGCTCACGTCTGCTGTGTCGGGACTAATAAGATAATGCGGACTAGTGGACGTACGCGCTGTACTGCACAGGAACAGTGGAACCACGCGGTATACTGCAATTTTCTGTTATGAAGCCGAGTAGTGCTGCTCGATCAGTGCTGGTATTTGTTATTTCGCACCATATAATTATATTTCAAATAGAAGCTGCCACGACCTTGCATTCACAACTCGTGTCATGTAACACGGCATATAGCTTGTGTTACTCTGAATTTCTTGCGACCGGGCTGCTCAATGCCCTGGCAACAAAAGGACACAGTGCTACAGTTGCTGTTCCAAAGAAGTAATGCTTTTTCCCATTTTCAGGTAGCTAGACCTAAAGGTCGAGATATCGCGAGCTCTTTCCTCGAAACCTTCTGCTGGTGTTTACCGAAACGGCTTCAACTTTCTCTCGGTTTACCTGGGAATAAATACACGAATTATGCTTTAGGAGGCAACATGTCAGACCTACCAAGGACCTACTATTTTGCGCTTTTTTCTGATATGAGTCATCGTACTCCTATACTGCGAATTTTGAGTGCGATTTGAAGGTTTTTAACCACTAGTGTCTTAAGATCAAACGTCGTCAAAAAATTCAAAATTAAATTCGCCCAGTTCAGACAAAATAAACAACTTTTTACACGATTATAATTAAATAGTATTGAGCAAGTAAAAAAAAACTCATAAGTCGGTTATAAGACTGCAACGGAAGATCCAGCGATACCTGTTTAGGCATTAAGTTTTGGAGATATTTTTAGGTAGAAAAGACACCGTGACCGCGTATCGCACTGGGGTAGTGGTCAAGTGATGCACCCCTGCAGTGGTAGGCGGCTGCTCCAAACAGAGCCACCTCCCCGCAGGGGGGCGTCTGCAGCTTGCAGGCGTTGGTGAGTGGCGACTCCACGGGTTCCCGAGCATCCGCAGGGACATCCCTCTATGGGGATGATGGTGAGCAGTGCATCACCAAGGACCCGAGCACCCGCGCTTCGCCGTGCATGGCATCGCCGTGTCCGGGGAAAAGGGAATCCTGGTGGTTGAGCCGATGCCGAGCGTTTGGACCTTTAAGGCCCCTCGGCGGACGCAACTCACCACTTTGGCCCCAGCTTCCTGTAGACGACACCTCCAGCTTGGCCCGACCGGGAGAAATCGCAAGTCGCCTTTTCCTGTCCTCCCCTCTATCTTTAACTTTCCTATCTTCTTTCTCACAGCTCTCCTGTCTTCTTCTCTTCTAAGTACTTTTTCCTGCTTCCTGGCGGCGGAAGGTTAACCCTGTGTGTGTTAACCCTTAGTTGCTTCAGACTGAGTTATAGCGGCGGTGTACAGCTGGCGTGGGAAGGACTTGCTTCCAAGTTCCTGTCCCGTCCCCTTGTTGAGCTCCATGGTGGGTGGCTGGCCCCGCGGCCAAACAACAACCACATTTTATGGCTCCTTCTTCATCAAGAAATGGTCGCCATCCTCAATAACAAGGCAGACCGAAGATGCGACATTACAATTTCTGAACACAAAGAAAGAACCTCTTGCCAAATTCTATATAGTGCACAGCGAATCAAAAGAAAAAGCTGCTCGAATGATATCTCCTTTTCTCGTTGAGAGAGACACTCACAGAAATTTTGGGCCCTGGCTACAAGGCGACGAAGTTAGCCAGTGGTGGCCTATTACTAGAGATGGGCGATAAAGTCCAACGGCGCACTCTCAAACATTACCGCCTTTGGAAAAACCCCAGTCACTGTAACACCCCACAGGTCGCTTAATATTGTGCGCGGCTTAATATCAGACAACGACCCCAAATACCTGACAGAGAGAAGAAATATTTGAAGAGCTAAAGGAACAGCCTGTAACAAATGTCCACAGAATAAAATCCAAAAAGAAAGCAAGGAAATCTCTAATAAGCACCAAGTTCTCACCTTTGCCTCCTGCACACTTCCTGACACAATAGACGTAGGTTACACAAAGATATCAGTCCGAACAAATGTCTCTAACCCCCGCCGCTGCTTCGAGGTGCCAACGATTTGGCCATGGGTCACAGAGCTGCCGTGGTCAAGTAAAATGTGCAAAATGCTCCTCAACTGATCACATCTCGGATAAATGCACTGATCCTCCACACTGTGCAAACTGTGGCGAGGATCACCCTGCCTATTCGCGATGATGCTCAAAATGGAACGTAGAAAAGGAAATAACTCTCAAAACAAATGAAAACAACATTCAAGGAAGAAAGGCGACGCGTCACAGCCATCAAATTTTTCTTAGCTCCTAATACAAACTTCGCCGATGCGGTGCGATGGGGGGCTGCACCACACCGGCATTCAACGCCTGCCCAGGCCTCACCGAGTGAGACCGCGGCAGAGCAATCCACCCCCCTGGCAGAGGCAGCGAAAGCTGCCCCGCCAACTCCGAGAGAGGGCCTGCCGACCTCCGAGTCGGGAGCCAACAAGACTTCTTCCAACCGGGAGAGGCCTACCACTCGTACACCCGTAGCTTCACGGGAGTGCAGCGCCTCCAGGGAGGCGATGGATACCACCCCCAGCACTTCTGGGTAGCAGGGGCGGCGTGACTCTCTAGAGAGAAAAGGAAAGCCGAGAATAAAGCCTCCTGAAAGCTAGTCTTCTCCAACACCCAACACTCTAAAATATGACATTTTTGCTTCAATGGAACTGTATAGGAATGATGAAGAACTACACAGACATTACAGAGATACTAAAATCGACGTCGCCTATAGCCCTATGTCTTCAGGAGACAAACCTAGGGCCAAAACACAAAAACATATTGAAAAAATTCCAAATTTTTCGACGAGACAGAGAACAGTGAACAGGTGAACAGGTGGCGTCGCAATTATAACGCAAAGCGGCGTCCCTGCACGAGAAATACTATTGAAAACAAACTTTGAGGCTGTAGCAGTCAGTGTAGTTACACACAAAACAATCACAATGTGCTCTGTATATATACCACCACACCTCACAGTTACTATCCACGATTTGGGAAGCCTTTTCCATCAACTACATGAACCATATGTGGTAGTTGGGGATTTCAATGCGCACTCCTCCTTTTGGGGTAGTGAGCGCACCGACACCAGAGGCCAAATAATTGAAGACTTGATACTCACAAACATATGCCTAATGAACACAGGAAAACGCCACATATTGCTGTCCCAGCTCGAGAAAAATGAGCTGCCTTGATTTAACTTTCGTATCACCATTAGTTTTTAATGATTTTATTTGGGATGTTTTAACTGATCCAAGAGAAAGTGACCATTTACCCACAGTTTTAAAATTATCATCCTCAATCCAAATCATTCCAGCACGACCCCAGCGCTGGAAACTGCAGCTAGCTGACTGGTTGGCGTTTACCGCAAATGCCACCTTACGTAAAGAGTTCGATGACAGACTTAGCATAGATGAAATAAATGAAAAATATACCACCTGTATAGTTTCGGCTGCAAAAATAGCGATCCCGCAAACATCAGGACAAATCAGAAAAAATCACAAGGTTTGGTGGACACAAGAGTGCAGACTGGCAAAAAAAGAACAAAACAAAGCATGGGGAATATTTCGAAGGTACCCCACAGCAGAGAACCTGTCATTAATTAGAAAGGCCCGGGAAAATGCACGTCGTATTCGCAGAAATGCCGAAAAAATGTCCTTGAGGAAATACGTATATAAAATAAATAGTTCACTAATGGCCAAGAAGTTGTTGGATGAGGTCCGCGATTTCAGTGGTGACTATTCTCCTTACACTTTTCCACTTCTGTCAACCCCTGGTACACAAACAACATTGCAAGAACAGGCAAACATATTAGGTGAGCACTTCTCTGTTGTTTCCAGTTCTTCCAACTACACAGAAACTTTTCAAAAATACAAAACCATAGCAGAAAAACAAAAACTTCCCATAGGAGCAGGCATGAATGAACATTATAACATGAAAATTACAAAAGGGGAAATAAATGGAGTACTCTCTGCAGGCAAACAGACAGCAGCAGGCCCAGATAATATACACTACACTATGCTTGCACATCTCTCTGAGGCTGCCGTTGAGGCACTTCTAAAATTCTTCAACAAAATCTCGATTTCAGGGAAAATACCTGGCGCATGAAAGAAAGCCATCATAGTACCTTTCTTGAAACCTGGCACACCTTCATCAAGTCCTGGTAGTTACAGGCCAATTGCACTCACCAGCTGCCTAGCAAAATCATTTGAAAGTGTGGTGAACGTCCGACTAACATTTGTTCTTGAATCTCGTCACCTTCTTGACATACATCAGTGCGGTTTCAGAAAAGCATGCTCCACTATAGATCATACTGTCCGTCTGGAAAACACAGTGCGTTAGGCATTCATACACAAACAGCATTGTCCTGCGGTCTTCTTTGACATGGAGGAAGCATACGACACGACTTGGAGGTTCGGTATACTCCGTGACCTAGCAGATCTAGGCATCCGGGGCAGGATGCTGAACTGTTTGAGTGACTTTCTAGCAGACCGTTCATTCCAAGTACGTCTAGGTACTACCCTATCAGCGAATTTCATCCAGGAGAACGGTGTACCGCAGGGGTGTGTTCTGAGTACTACACTTTTTGTAGTAAAAATGAACTCAATAGCAAAAATAATCCCCAAGTCGATTATGTATTCAGTATACGTAGACGACCTGCAAATTGCATGTACATCTTCCAGCGTACCAATATGTGAGAGGAAGTTACAAATGACTATAAATAAACTGGCTAATTGGGCAGATAGAAATGGATTCAAATTTTCCCCACAAAAATCAGTGACCGTGCTTTTCTCGCTCAAACGATGATTACAGAACGACCCTACCCTATACCTGAATGATGTTGTGTTTTCCGTAAAGCAGGAAAACAAATTCTTGGGCATCACTTTTGATAAAAGCTCACATTCATACCTCACATAAACACTTAAAGAAGAGAGCATCTCGAACCCTGAACATACTCAAGGTACTTTCACGAAAACGCTGGGGCTCTTATAGAACTTGTCTTTTGCAGATTTACCGCTCTCTTGTGCGCTCCCGTTTAGATTGTGGATCTGTGGTATATGATTCAGCCAGGCCATCATACTTGAAACGACTGGACTCAATTTACAATTTAGGTGTCCGTCTTTCAACCGGACATCAACAGGACATCTCCCATAAATAGTCTTTATGTAGAAACAAATGAACCACCCCTAGAAGACAGAAGAACAATGCTCACAGGCATATCTGTACTGAAAATAAAATCTCTACCGAAACATATTTGTTATCCAATAGTTACAAAGTGCACCTCCAGAACCCTTTTCAGCAATCTACCGCAATCAATACGACCTATGCTCCTCTGTTTCGAGGAAAGTTGCCAGATCCTGGAAATACTGAACAGCCTTCCTGATGTCGCCTCAAGACATGACCCACTGCCCCCCTGGCACAGCCTTCCCAATGTGTGTCACCTCACGTTAACGCACCTCCGAAAAAAAACAGCACACGAACACATATTACTGGAATAACGGGCACTACAAGAAAAATATGCGAACTGGACAGAATTCTACATTAATGGCTCAAAAACAGCAGAATATGTCGGAAGCGCGGTTATGCAAGGAAACTGGTAAAAGATAATAAGGCTCCCTAACTGTGCATGCACTTTTACTGCCGAATGTTTTGCAGTCTCTATTGCTGTAGGCACATTAATAAAAAATAGCATTGAAAACAGCATAATATACACAGATTCACTCAGCGTGCTCATGGCATTACATTGCAGAAATGCAGGGGAACCCTTACTGGGAAACATATTACACAACATAAAAAAAATCAGAGCACAAAGAAATATAATAAAATTCTGCTGGGTGCCGAGCCATGTTGGAATATATGGTAATGAAAGAGCCGACCAGTGTGCTGCACAAGATCGCAGTCAAGAAATCAACAAAGTCAGCATACCTCATAGAGATTGTATGGAACTAATACACATATATCTCAAGGCTAAATGGCAGGAAACCTGGGACCATGAATTAAATAATAAAGTGCACTTGGTAAGGCCCGTACTGGGAGAATGGAAAACCTGTAGTCCCCACTAATGTTTTATAGAGGCAATATTATGCCGTCTCCGTATTGGACATACGCATCTTACAAACAATTTCCTACTAACAAAAGAAGACAAACCTATTTGTGAAAAATGCGGACATGAAATTACGGTATAGCACATCTTATTTTCATGCACAGAAATTGAATCACTCAGGAAAAAGTATTTTACTCTATGCTACAAAGAACACATTCCTCTTCTCCAACACTGAATTTAGATCAAGACGCACCTATTGTTATCTCAAGTGTTTTTAGCTTTTTAAGGGAAGCAGGCCTTCTTGAAAAACTCTGAATTCCAACCTTGCGCCTAGCTACGTAAGGTGACGCACCTCAGCCACCTTCTCATTCTGAGAAAAGGGCTGAGATTTTTTTATTTTTGATGGGTTCGCAAGCTCGAGATCCTTGCCGCGGCAAGGATAGTTGCTGAGGTTACCCGACTCTCTTTAAAGCTTTCACTAACAGCCATTTTTAAAGTTTTTTCTCATTAATAACAAGTACGAACTAAAGTGTTTAGGCCTATACACCACTGAGTTTTTCACGTTTGTAAAATTGCGCAGAAAACAACTTTCATACACCTTGAGCTTGGCGCATGATAACCTTAGATGCTTATGCGCCATTAAACCCAAGACAAACAAACAAACGTTCCAGATGTGTATGTCTTTTGGGACATGCAGTTCTTTTTTTCATTTGGCGAAAATGAAGAACTTGCGGTGTGATAAGTGAGCTGCGACATCTAGTTACGAATTCAAGTATAAAAAAACCTTGCGAGCTGAATTACTCAGCATGAAAAGCTTTTGTTGCGAGATTTAAGGACACTTACTTCTGAATTGTGATAAGGTTATCGACGCGGGATCGACCCTGGTGTTACGTAATATTCAAGCCGAGGTTGCTTTTTGCCATTGTTTTATAAGTTACCATCGCGCGTCCATTGTCAGATAAGTGGTTGCGGTACCTGGTTCTAGCACCTCCCCTATTATACATCACGTAATCTTTAAACCGTCATATTTGCAGTGCGTAAGAAAAAGCACTTTGGTCCGTCCTTCCTAGACTGCATGCTTACGCGCGCGCGTGTGCGTGCGTGCGTGCCTGCGTGCCTGCGTGCGTGTGTGTGTGGGGGGGGGGAGGCGAGGGAGGCGCTATGAACCAAAACTTATACACTTATTAAGTAGATTTCTGTGTTGAGTTCAGCTTCAAAGGTTATTTCTACTGCAGCACCGCTGACAATTATGCAGCTCAGCAATGACACAGCAAAGTTTTAATTGTCTCCAAATGAAACAAAGAACGGCATGTTTAAAATATATGCAAATCCGGAACACTTTCTGGAATGGCTATAGAAACAGGCAGATGTGTAAAATATTTATTCATCTTGCCGGAAAACTGTACAGTTGATATATAAGCTGTTCTTATCGCAAAGAAGCTCTTAATAGGCAGCAAATGTTCCAAGCTGCAATTGAGAGCCTAGCAACTCAGCCTCACTGGTTTCAAAATGTCTTCGGCATTTACGTTCTTGGCCGACTGGAAGGTCGGCATAGCTCTGGCACAAAAAAAAGCAAATATCTGAGCGTATCGCAAGAGAACAAAATTGCTGTTTGCGAAAAAGTACTGCATTGTTTAGAGACAGCCTCACCTTCAGCATTAAACAGAGAAAAACGTGCTCAGTGCAATTCATCTCTTGGTTTTTTGACACCAGATAAACAGAACAGAGGAGAACAATATACGGCAAGCACATTTTTCAAAAACTCTGCCTTTGCACCACCCCGAAGAAGCCACGTGCCGATCGATATTGTGATCGGCTAATTTTAACATTGGGATTTCAACAAATATCACGCTGAAGCGGTATGCTGAAAACCGAACGCATTAGTCGTTTTAAAATTAAGAGAGTTGAGCGATAATGCAAAGTAAATATATATGGGATAGATATGCAACGTGGAGATTGGGTACATGGTGCCCATTCTCCTCTCCCTTTTCTCCAACCCCTCTCGAACTGGCTGCCGCCGTTGCAAAACCGGTTGTAACGTATGCACTCATATTACTACTACCACATTGGCAAGAAGTACTGCGTCAGAGTTTTACTATAAAATAAAAGGGAATTTCACTTGCGACAGCAGCAATGTTGTCTATATCCTCGAGTGCGGTGTGTGTAAGCTGCAGTACATCGGACAGACGGAACTACCTTTCAGGTTGGGATTCAATGATCATCGATCACATGCCAGTACCCTTCCTAATCTTCCACTCTCAATACATGTCGCGACTCCCGGCCACTCATTTGATAACATTAGAGCCACAATACTTGAATCTGTCTTCAAATCTCAGCATGACAGAGAAGTTCGAGAATATTTTATAATTTTCAAATTCAGAGCACTTGCCTCTGGTTTGAATGAAAACCCTGGGAAAATATCTTTCCTCCCAGAGTAGCGGGTAATGCAACGCGTGCTAATGGTTGCCTTTTGTAGTACCTGATTTTCTGTGCTATCCATGCAGTATGGTTTAGCATGTGTGTACACGCTTCTCTTCCTCGTTTGCTCCCTTTTTTATATCTCGTAGGCCCAGGACTCGAGCCCAACCCGTGTCAATTAGTTTAATACCTGTGTACTGTATCATCTCTGCCCCGTGTACTCTTTTGTGTTTAATCTTATTGTTTATCAGATGACGAAGCGACTGGCCGCGTGTTTCTGTGCCATGCCTTCAATGCCGCAATGCGTGTTATTTATTATTGCTTTCTGCATGCCCCAGCGTAAAGTTCTTTTTATGCTATTTTTACTTGCGGGGAGCACGTGTCAACCCCGAAAGCCTGTAAGCCTCGTCACTGTGCGTCACTTACGGCGTCATGCGCATTTTATTACATTGTCATCAAATATTAGTGGCTGGTCACATGTCTTTTCGTAGAAGAGGTATTTTTAGGGACCAAGCAGAGATGCTTTGTGCATTACCATACGAAGGCCCGGCCCCGGCCGAAACATCGTAAATAAATCTCTGCTTCCGGTCGTGTGCCCCATTTCTGCATTAGAAATTTCTGGATCCGGGAAGACGTTTTTAAAGTATAATATATAATAATAATAATAATAATAATAATAATAATAATAATAATAATAATAATAATAATAATAATAATAAACACCTTTATTTTCAGACAGCACATTTACAATTCTTAGGACAAGTATGCCCAAGCCATAAAGGCTTGTCGGGCAGTACTCGGCAGTCGGTGAATGACATATGAAAAACAGGTGTGACAAGCAAGCAGAAAATGATAAACCTTATTATGAAAAGCAAACAGGAAAAAGAAAACAAATTAAATAACCGACATATGGGTTTTTAAGAAGCTCCTTAATTGTGACAGCGAAGAAACTGAAAAGATCGAATCAGGCAAAGAATTAAAAATTTTGGGTATGTAATAATTACGAGTGAAGTGGCCATAATGAGTGTAGCAGCGAGGTACCGTAAAACGGGGGTGATGTCGAAAAGAACGAACAGGAATTAAAAGAACCAAAAATGCAGCTGTAAAAGCGAAAACAAATTGCAGTCAGGTGAAGCATTCGTGTTGTATGCCACGGATCGAAGGATGTTCCTTAGTATGGCATTTAATTTCATTCGCCAAGTTTTTGAGCAATGATAATATACAGTGACTCCATATCTGAGGATACCATAAATAAGAGCATGCGCAACAAGCTTGCGAGTCTGAAAAGGTAATAAATATCGAACATTGTATAGTACACATGATAAACTACGAAGCTTGTTACATACTACAGTAAGATGACTGTTCCAAGACATATCTCTGTCAAAAAGTATACCAAGGTACTTAACACTATTTGAAAAATTAATAGGAATGCAGCAACAATTAATACAATGCGAAGAATGTAAGAACAATGGTTCAACAGACGAAATCTTTTTATGGGGATTATGAAAACAAATGAGTTTAGTTTTTTCTTAATTGAAATCGAATTATTTAAGAACCAGTCCATAACATGCACCACATCTGTTAGCCTCCATGGCTAGAAGCAACGAAGCATTTGTTGACAACAATAACGTGTCATCGGCCTATTGAAAAACTTAACATTCTATATATATATATATATATATATATATATATATATATATATATATATATATATATATATATATATATATATATATATATATATATTATAAGTATATATATATTCAAAGTTGAAAACGCTTCATTTAGCCATAGATTTATTTTGAGTCGACGTTTCGGACAGAGCCTGTCCTTTCTCAAGACTGAGGTTACAGGGGTCTTCTTCCTCTTCTTAAGGAGTTGGCACTGGCACACATGTACGACACATGAACAAAAGAAACAAACGGAGGCAAAGAATACTAGAAAAGACACAGATAGAAAGGGAAAAAAGGGGGAACAAATAAAAAAGAAAAACGTGTTGTACCCCGCCGCCCACCCCGAAGCCGCGGGGAGCCAACCCCGGACGAGGGAAACACACAAAAAAAGAAAAACACGGAGCGGGAGGGGATAATGGCTACCCATCAAAGCAACAGAGCGGTGGCGTGTAAGGTGGACAGGAGCAGACGGTGGCGGGATCGCTCTACACACAAAAGTTAAAGGCGCGTGCACTCGCGTGCCCCGACCATAAAGAGTAAACAAATAAACAGAATAAAATGCAGACAGGGCCGGAGCTTCCGTCATCTGGAACCACTTCGGCAGGCAGAGCCAAGGCCGAATCAGCGGCGCCGTGAGCTTAACTAACACACGTGCACTGTGCATGAAAACACCCAGACACACAGCAGTAAAACATCCGAGCTCATGCCAGTGTCGTGTGGCGGCTAAATGACAATGGCGGGAGCATTTAAGCGAGTAAGGTGTACAGAAACAGACGGTGGCGGAATTGTCCAACATATATAAATTGGAGATGCTTGCACTCGCGTGACCTGGCCAGAAAAAGTAAACAAATAAACAAAATAAAATGCAGACAGGACAGGAGACTTCCGTCATCTGGAACCATTTCCGCAGCCCGAGTCAAGGTAGAATCAGCGGCGCCGTGAGCTTAACTACACACACGTGCACTGTGCCTGAAAACACCCACAAAAGAAAAAAAAGTGGAAAAACATCCGAGTTCGGCCAAGTGTGGTGTGGGAGGTAAATGTGAATGGCGTGAGCACTTAGGCAAGGGTTCTTCAATTGCACCCCGTCGTCAAGGTAATCGAACTGGGAATTTTCGCCTCTAGCAACCAAATACGTTTATCTTTCTATATATATATATATATATATATATATATATATATATATATATATATATATATATATATATATATATAATATATATATATATAGAGAGAGAGAGAGAGAGAGAGAGTGTTGTGCGTTTTTATCGTTTTATCGTGAACACTTTAAATAATTTCCCCGTCTCAACCGCTGGCTCATTTGCCGTGAAACTGCACACAGAGCTTGCGTATTATGGTATCTTTTGTATCGTAGCAAGTTTCACAACGGTACTTACTTAGTTGAGCCGTGCATGATGCGAAAACATAATCGTCTACGTAGAAATCGGCAACCAAAACCCGCACACGTTTTTTCGGTGAAGGGCGGCAGTGGCGTCATCTCTTTTCGGCAGTGGAAAGCGTCAAGACAAGACCGCCGAGACGAGCGTTGCAAGCAATATTCTTTGAAAGGTAAAATCTCTTTAAATCTTTAAATCTTAAATCTTTAAATCAGTATACATAAGCGAAACAGGAGATTTTGCACGCAGATTACGTGAACATAAGAATGACGTGAAGAACCGGCGCGCAGAACAAAATGCGCTTGCCGAGCATTCAGTATCTGCCAGCCACAACATCAACTGGGCAGAGGCACGTGTGGTCGCCAAAGAGAGAGACAGGAAATCACGGCTCTATCTTGAGTCGCTGATCATCCAAACAACAGCGCATACTATCAATCGAAATGACGGGAATTTGCCACCTATCTACGCGAGATGCCTGGGATCGCATATACGCCGCATAAAAAAGGCACCACCGCAACGTTTTGCCTCTTTGTGAACAAGGCTCCCGTGTGGGAGCCGAAACGTCATTCCATCTTATTTTTGGTCGGTGCGACTCACTAGTATCATGTACCATCCCGACCAGACGGGATTCCGTCAGATCCTTGACTAAAATGCTTTGAGCACTGCGTTGCTGAGCCCTCACACGGTGCCTACAAGGAGCGGAGGTTTATTCTGCGGTAACCAACGCGCCAACACGCACCATCAATGACGGGGGAAAGGGACAGATGTCACGAGTGTAGCCTACAGGTTACTGGAGTATAATTTTCCATTCATTCTCTGTCATGCCGGCGGAGAGAACGGTTTGTACACATACCCACATGACATTTCCTTCTTCCCCCACCCTCTCGCTGAAACCTGGTTATAGTTGACAGCTCTTAGCGAGAGTTTTTTTGAAGATCACCTTTCCAGGCACAAGAAGCTGCTTCCAAAGAGAAATTTTCGCGGCGTTACCGAAATGGCCAAACTCTTTTAAGCAACTTTAATAAACGTAACACCTGTAAGTTTCAATGAGGACTACTTGTGCCACCCGTCCTTTCGGTACTTCTCTAAAGAAGTATCTTCACAGAACGCAAAGTTTAGGGACATCATTGTTATGGCCCTTGAAGAAAAATGAAAGTACTAAACCGGCGCATTGCGCCTACCGACATGTCTCAACAGACCGAGAACTCCTCAGTTTGCTGCCGTTAATGTTGGTAATTAAATATTAGAAAGCTGTTTCCTGCACTATCTATGTATGATTTGAACAACTCCCGGAGAATGAAACTCATGGCATGTGGTACCCGCTGGATGCTGTCAGCAGCCATCAGGTGAACACCGAGTGTGAATCTCCGGCGCATAAGTACTATACAAACGACGAGTTGGGATGTGCCAGAGACCCGGTCTTATCAGAAAGAACGTCCTCTTGGTTATTATCGATAGAGAAAAAATATTTACAAGGCGATTTATGATAATCTTAATTAAAGAAGCATTGCGCATGCACTAAGCTATCCTGTTTCTGACATTGGACTATGAAAATTCTACACCTCCTGCCAGCGATAGGTGAAATGATATCCCCGGCATGATGTGTGCGTTTCTGTAATTTGAACCCATTATAAACTTTCCCTTGCCGCTCTTGAGAATATTACTGGTCACTGAATCGATGCTAATGACATTTACCTAACACTCATGTGCATTCCGTCATCAACATGTGCTTTTTAGATCAGTGCAATCAATGTCTAAAAGGAAGATCTTGCACTGAAGCAACTTGATATCCCACCATACGAAGAGATATTGTTAGCGATGTGGGAGGCAGATCACCTTGTGAAAAAGCTGATGCTGCTGCACATTTCTAATCAACTTCGGGCATTAGTGGCAATATGGATCATACACTACCACATTACAAAAACACGCCGTAAATCTCTCTTCGAGGAACATGAACACAAACTGCGTCGGAGCATCGCATTCCGCTTCCTTTTTACCGGACACTGAACTCTCGCGCTTCAAACGAGGTGAATTCAGGCGTACACCAGCACTAGTCACTTGAGGGTGAGCGCAGCCACGACCCCAGTCACCCCTGCTTGTCTGTAAAGGAAGTGAGAGAATGGGCCGACGACAACTTGCCGATATACTCTAGTAGGGCATATGTAAGTGATGGTGCCGTATACGATTCGAAAAAAAAGGTTCCCACCTTTTTCAGTTTGGAAAGAGCCATTGTACCAATCCTCAGCGAATATTCTAAGAAGGTGAACACGGGAAAAACGCGTGTGAGGTAGTTAGACGAATAGTCAAGCTCTAAGTAATGCTGAACAACCGAAAGCAAACCCTGAAAGCGAAACTCGGGCAGCCGGAGATTCTGTGCCTGTTTTAACGGAGAAACGTTACGGTATACATCGAACACATCTAAAATAAAAAGTTTCTGCCTTCTGCCAGTTAAAAAAGACGAGTGGATGACAATGCTTGCCTTCCATGGCATTCGGTCTTCTCAAGTGTTGTAGCTGTCTATGTCATCAGCAGACGCATTTTCTAAACCGTACGTTTTCATGCACACACAATGTACCTGGTATGAAGAGCCGGGTCAGCATGAAAGAAACTCAGTGCGCACGAATGAAAGCATAGTGTATTTTAGAATAATAGAATAAACGATAGGCGCCCTGGAAGAAAGTAAATGAAGCGGTTTCCGGGCGGAACTGTTAAACAGCGAGTTCTTCGTTAACGTTGGCTTCTTCACAGACCTTGCGTACGTTACGTTTTGTTGGGGGTTCAATTTTCCGGCGTTTGAGTTTATCTTCAAAGCTTGACGTACTTGTTAATTGAGGGCCCCTGAAAGTTCATGTTCCTTTTGATGTAAACAAGACTACAGAGCCAATGTTAAGTTTTCTTGTGACTTTCTTCCAGAGAAGGCTGCTTTTTACGCCTTGCATAAGCATCCCGTAGTTATTTAGAACAAAAAACCTTCATCCCGGCCACGTTATATACTTGATTTTTGTTGCAATCCGAATGACTCATAAATCTTATCTCAGCGTTCCCTTTAAGCGTGTACACCTTCGTTTTTTATAGGTTTTCCTGCTTTTCTGCCTACGTATTCGTAAAAAAGGGCTCTCTGCAATGGCTACAAGAGCCTCTTTGCAAGCCTGAAATACTACTGTGAAATCACTCTTGCTCTATGGGGCATGGCAAGCCTGATGAGGTGCGTCGGAATTACCACTCTCCTTCAGGCTGAAGCAATGATGCCGGCATGAAAAAGCTGGCTACCAGGATTAAAGTCCGAATTGGGTCCCCATCTGTCATGGATAATTCTGTAAGCCTGGATCCACGGCGATTACACAACGCGTACGGCATTACTTAAAAGCAATCATTGATGAGTACATCTTAAGGAAAACTTGATAACGTTCAGCACATCCATTGCTTGCGTACCCTTGACAGCTCCCTCACCGGAGAAAAAGAAGGCAGCAATCTGTAAATATCAGGTTCTCAGTAATGATATGGAACTGCGTTTTGGCCTGTGTCAGCTAGTGGCAATCACTTAGACGCAAAGGGCACCAAAGATGTTCAATTTATACGAGCGAAAATGAAGATTAGGCTCAGAAATGTACACATTTTTACCCACAGTTGTCACAAGCATGTAAGTTTTAAGCACAATGAACCTATGTATAACGTATTTACTTTGAAACACTCGTTTGTGTCAGTTAATTCGTGCTCATTGAGGTCTCCCAAACCTCGAGTTAACCTTTCTTCTACAAGAAGCCATATACAGATAATTTCTGTTGTGGCCAAGAAGGTTACCGAATGGCGTGAGGCGTACGGCTAAAACACGGAGTATGCAGAAGTAAATGACGACAGCAATTGCAGAACCAAGCACGATGTTTACATCAGACTAGCCTAGAAAACGAAACTATAAAGCCTCCCAACTTAGCAAAATTGGCATGCGCAGGAAGAGCAGAACGGGCTACTTCTAGACCGGTGCTTCGTTCATTCATGGAACGAAAGCTGAACCTCCTTTAGCAAAGGTCCTTTTTGCTGATGATGATAGCGAATTTTTATGGCTCAAGGACATCTGCGGCCAAAGAGCGCCATAGTAAAAGGTATTTTCACTTGCTCAAGGTGGCGTTAAAAAACCTATTTCCAAAGCATTTGGCCCAGTTTAAGCTCAACACCAGGCCAGGGGAAGCTTGTACCCATTGAATCACAGGTGGGGTACCCGGCGACATCAGGGACGAACCCCGCACCTTCCGTATGCGAGGCGGATGCTCAACCACTAGGCCACCGCTGCGGCCAGGCGCTCTATGCAAATGTAGACGATGAACCTATATGAAGGTGAAGCTCCTTGATTCGAGCGAGGCACCTGTGTGCGAGCGGGGCCTGCTCACCGTCAGGGTGCCTTGCGTTATCCGCCGCAGAGACGATGAATTCCGTCCATCTCGTCCGCTACGAGCGCTGCCCTCTCCACTATCTCTTCGGTCACAAAAAAAGCACTTGTGTTCCGGTTGTCGTGATGGCTGGCCTTCCGAGCATCGTGCTCCACACGTGTTATTGAGTTGAATACGTTCTTGCTCACGTGAATACCTAGCGCCAAAGCGGGTATGTTCGAACTTTAAAAACGATTTCGCTCATCAGAATCCTTCATTAAGGAGAGTTTCTGACAGGTTAGACCATCCGTGGAATGGCATGCGATATCTGCGTTTACTTCGCCTTCAGCCCTATTGGTTAACCCCTGTGATCGCCGGCAAATCTATGTGGTTATGTGGCCCTCAGTGTCGAGTCAAGGCAGTGGACGTGCTCTATGGTGAAAAAGTGTTCATAGACGGCGCAACATGCTCTGCGAGACCTGGACTTAAAATCATTTTTGTCTGTTTGAAGGGTAGTTTTGCCGATGAAATTGGCCGAAATTAAAGTCAGAGACTGTTCAACTTTGCTGTCGCTTGTATTTCTACTTAGACACCTTACGGTGTAATATATGGGTGTTTAAAAGTTGAAATCCGCTTTTCTTCAATGTAAGAATTTTTTTCTCAGGGTACTGTTCATAGTTTCCTCAGGTGCAACGAATTTTGTAGGTAACAGATATACAGAGAAATAAAGGGCTCTTAAATATTTACTGAAAACAAGTTGTAATATTTCCTAAAGAATAAAAAAACGTGTAAATTTTTTATATTTTGCTCGAAATATAAAGCCATGCGCAGGGCCTACAAAACCGTAAGATTTGAATCGCATAGAAAGTGACGATCGTTAGAAATTTTAAAATTTCATGCAGTGCATACTGAAATTTTTTTAATTTACCTGTTTTTCAGCGGTGTCTCGAACCACAATTTCTGGGATACTCAAGAGTTGCCGATCTCTAAATGCGCAGCAGAGCGCCGCAGGCACCAGAGAGCGAAAAGACGCGTTCTCTTTTTGTCTGCAGTGAACGCAGCACAATCTCTACGCGTATACATACATTGATGACGCCGAATGAAGTGATGCACCGACCATTTTGGCATCATTGTTGCCATTTATCACGTGAATCGCCCTTTAACAACGAACGCGGATGAAGATGTGGTTGCGTTTTTTCGGGAAACCTGATGTGCACCAAAATAAAAGTTGCGAGTTGCGGACGTCTTTCGTGCCCCAAATAGACGACGGAAATTTAGTTTGTCAAGGGTGTCCAACCTTTAAGCGCGACCATCCCGCGAACCATAGGTTAAGCATTGGCTCTAAAGAAGAGCGCCCACCGGAAAAATTCGCGTGAAAAAGGCAGGCTTGAGACTGTTTCATCAGATTTCCGCAAGAAACCTAATTAAAGGCCTGGATTCGTAGAGCTTTAAAACTAAATATGTTATTTCAATAATTTGTTCCCTTCTTCGATGGTTCGACTGGTCATTTATATTCGATAGAAAAGATTCAAATAATGCATATTCAGAGTTTATCAAGGTTTTTTTTTAGAAATATGTCCTAATCATTTTTTCTTCAAGAACATAAAGCAGTCTAAACGAATAAGAAAGCCATGGATCACACCGGAGCTCAAAAGAAGTATAAAATGCAAAAACAAGTTGTACCATAGATTTTTAACTTTTCGATCTCTAGCATCTGTAATCTTATTTTTTAAAAATTCAATAAATGAACTAAATACAGAGCATAGACGTGGTAAGATTGTATATCATCAAAAACTGTTCTCTGATGTTAGAACGAAAAATTCAGATGCTGCCTGCAAAGTTGTAAATAACTTGTTACGTCGCAATAGGAAAAATGCGCGAACTCAACGAATAATGTATTAAGGGCTCTGAATTATCCGGTCAGTCTCTTGCTGGCCATTTTAACAGCAATTTTTTAACTACCCATTTACCTATGATGCATCTACCCGAAGTTCCTTCATATTGTAGTCCTTTCGAAAGCCTTTTCATTGAGCCCACCAATGAGGCCGATGTATGTACAAGCTTTATGAATATAAATAATTGCAAAGACTTAGATGTTGGCAATATTCAGATAAAACCAGTCAGATATCTGCTATCTTTTATCGCACCAGTGCTTGCATACATATTGAATTTGGTAATTGAAACGGGAGTTTACCCGGAAGAAATGAAGAAAGCAAGAGTGACAGTTGTTTAAATGGGGAGATAAAGATGTAGTGTCCAGTTATAGACCAATATCTGTGATTCCAGTCTTTTCAAAGGGCTCGAAAAAAGTAATCTTTTCCCGTCTATTTAACTTTTTTAATGCAAAACAAATCCTGTCTGAGGCTCAATTTGGCTTCCGAAACGGCAAGTCGACGGAAAAAGCTTTGTTATCAATTAAGGAATGTATCCTGCAAAACATCAAATCTGGTATACTCACTGTCGCACACTTCATTGATTTTAGTAATCCTTTCGATTCCCTAAACCATCAAATTTTAACTCATAAAATTTCTCAAAACGGAGTTCGTGGAACACTTTTAGACCTCATCCAATCAAACCTCCAAAGTCGGAAACTATCTGTTTACATCGACAACCATCATTCTTCTTTTTGTGGCGGTACGAAATGGTGTGCCTCAAGGCAGCATTCTGGGCCCGATGTTTTTTAACATCTATATAAATGACATTTACTTATCTCTGGTGACGACACAAACAAGTTAATGGAAGAGTGCTATGCAATCCTTACAAAACTAGAGAACTGTTCCTCTTCTAGTTGCCTCCAAATTAACTCTACAAAGACTAAGGTAATAATTTTCTGTGCAAGGAACAAGCCAGTCCAACTACAACGCGCTCCTAAATACGCAGGTCAAGAAATTCAAATTGTCAACAACCACGAAATCCTCGTAGTTAATTTCTCGTCGCATCTAAGCTGAAATCGGCATGTGTCAAATATTTGTAAAAAGCACTCTTCAGTAGCAGGTGTTCTATCACGATGTCGATGGCTTCTTCCCACTAACGTGAAAATTCAAAATTATCATGCTCTTTTCGGTTCCGTTTTGAATTATTGTAACTCTATTTGGGCAACCACCACAAAAACAAATGTGATAAAAATACAGGTCCTGCCGAAGAAAATGATCCCCTACACTGCAAACCTTCCTTATCTTTCTCCAACGCAAACTGCTTTTAGAAATTATAACATAATTCGTTTTGAACATATGTATGTTTTTCGCATTTTGAGGTTTTTTTTACTATTGTTCTCCTGCTTAAAGAGATTTCCTAATACGTACTGCACATTTAAGGACTGCTTAAAATCGAATCTACACCCGAAACCCCGATACGTGCCTGGTATTCACTGGCCATCGATGTCTTATTCTAGCCGTGATGCTTCTTTAGCAAAAGAATTGATAGATCTTTCGCTCTCTCTTGGACTCACTCAAATAGTTTCGTTTCCTACCAGACTAAATTCATTGCTAGACCTAATCTTCCTAAGCCACAACCTAATAGAGACCGGATTTCAGTGCACGGTTGTCGATGGTATTTCCGACCATGAAGCAGTTCTCCTTACTCTATCCCGCTTTAATAGTAAGCCACAGTGCACGTTCACGTCATTTCTGGATTTCCATCACGCTGACGACAACTCCATAATCGACAAACTAGACGAGTGCTTCGACTCCTTTTGCGCGCTCAGCCGTGACGGCGATGTTAATGACCTTGTTGAATATTTTGAAAAGATCGTTAGTCTGTGCATTAAGTTGTTTGTTCCTGTCAAAACGAAGAAAAGAAATCCTACTCTCCCTTGGATTAATCGAGATGTTTTGCAGATGTCACGTCGTGTGTCTCGGCTGAGGCGCATGACACGTAACAATAACCCTGATTCTATTGCTCGATTTCAAGCCGCGAAAAATGAACTTCGTAATAAAATGCACTCTGCTAAAGATTTCTATTTCCGCGTTCAGCTTCAAGGGCTGCTTAGCAATAACCCTCGTAAATTTTGGCGATCCGTCCTACCCTCAGGCACTTCATCTACCTCATTCGTTATTAATGGAGAAATTGTCTCTGACACCGCTGAAATATCTGATGCATTTAATGCTTACTTTCATTCTGTCTTTGCACGTGATAAAAACATCATTCCATCTTTCAGTCTTCCTAATCATGACCGTTCTATCTCTGATATCACGGTTAGCACTCAGGGCATTTTAAATCTTATCTTGCACCTTAACTCAAAAAAATGCGCTGGACCGGACAGTATCCCAAATACCTTCCTTGCACGTTATTCTCTTTGGTCGTGTCGATATCTCTCAATTATTTTTCAACAATCTCTTTCTACTGGCATTGTCCCTTCCTCATGGAAACTCGCCAATGTACTCCCGCTCTATAAATCCGGCAACAAACAACTTCTTTCTAACTATAGGCCGATCTCTTTAACTGCACATTCATGTAAGATCCTAGAGCACTTTATTTATAAACACATCATGGAATTTCTTGAAGCAACTAAACTTCTGTCAAGGGCTCAACACGGGTTTCGCAAGGGATTTAGTACAGTGACTCAGTTAACAGAATTTGTGCATGATATTTTTCTCAGCATACATACCGGTAACCAAATCGATGCAATATTCATCGATTTCTCAAAAGCTTTTGACACGGTTCTTCAGTCTAAACTGTTATGCAAACTAAAAGTCATTCTCAATTACTCTCAACTCGTTGACTGGATTGTCGATTTCCTCTCGCACCGCTCCCAGTCTGTTCGCTTCAATTCCGTCGATTCTTCGAAAGCTGACGTAACCTCAGGTGTTCCCCAAGGCTCTGTCCTTGGCCCTTTGTTGTTTTACTTTATATTAATGATTTGCCTGACAGTATAACATCAAAGATCCGTCTATACGCCGATGATTGTGTATTGTACCACACTATTAACTCTGTCTGTGATCACTTCCTTCTGAATGAGTCTTTTGGTATAATCCGTGATTGGTGCAATACGTGGCAGATGAAAATCAACTTCAGCAAAACAGTTGTCATGTCTTTCACCAACCGCCTATGCCCTTCTAATTACAATTATTCATGCCCTTCTAATTACGATTATTCATCCCTGCAAAGGGTATATGAATATAAATATCTTGGCGTTGTTTTTTCACACAATATGTCATGGTCAAAACACATCGATCATATCACAGCTAATGCTCTTAAAAAGGTAGGTTACTTGAGGCGCACAGTACGGGATGCTCCTAAAGAGACGAAATTGGTCATGTATAAAACTCTAATTCGCCCTATTCTTGAATACGCTTCCAATGTTTGGAATCCATATAAACAATGTGAAATTGATCAAATATAATCTGTACAACGAAAAGCTGTAAGATTTATTTTTCGCCGCTATGACTTTCATTTTTCACCCTCATCTGCGATATCTTCCTTAAACTTAAGTCCGCTCGCATCCCGCCGGAAAACTGAGTCCTTAAAACTTCTTCACTCAATAGTGCATTCTGCTAATTGCCTCTCAGAGAGTGAGCATATCACGTTTTCAAAACCATCTCTAACCAGGAGCCATCACGATCTTAATATCCAACCCTTTTTTGCCCGTGCTAACGCTTTCAAATACAGTTTTTTTCCACGTACCGTGGAGAGTTGGAACTCTTTAAATGGAAATATACGTGCCTTTTCTGTGTCTGATTTTGCGTTCGAAATTGAGACGTAGCATTATATGATGTTGTATGCAGCGTTTGTTTCACATTTTGCCATGTACCCCTTTATGCGCGCAACTGTACCGCATGATATCTGTAACTACTCCTGCTATAGCCCCTGGAATGGGGCTGCAGTATTTTCAAATAAATAAATAAATCTCTGGTATATTTCATATTTTTTAAATAATTATTAACTACAAACGTTTCAACACAATTTACCGACCACTCCTAATAAGTACATAGTTTTTGCTAGTGTTAAACCAAGTGAGTTGAAAATCTATTTTGTTCATATATAGCCAGATTGTATTTTATGTGCCTCTGCTGTCTGCCGGTGCCATGGATATGGAGTGCTTTTTAATCTCTTCACTTTTCTCGAGTCCTATCTTATTTTCATGCATCCGTAAACTGTTCTTAGTAAACATGCATGCGCATTGTTTCCATTGTATTTATTCGAAATGTCACTTGCTTCGTTGTTTTTGTGTTTGTCCAAGCCTATATAGATGCAGTATATATTTTTTTCTGCTTGATTCATCTCTAATTAAAGTGCGCTAGTCATGTACTGCTATTCACCGGTGATTGGGCCTAGTGAGGCTGCTTTTTAGCAGGTTTTAGCCCTTGCATCTTTTTCATCATTTTCTTTGCATCTTTTTGCATCTTGCAGCTTCTAGCCCTTGCATGTAACTTACATTCTGGAATAATAAAGCGAAATGAAGTGAAATGAAATGAAATGAAAGTTCATGTCTCGGCGATGGATGGTGTAGTGGGCAGCTTTTTCATGGCTCTGTTAGATTAAAAGGACGCAGTCATCGGTCAGAAGTGTTTATTGAGAGAGAAAAAAATGCCTGAAACACAGCAAGATCAAATTTCAAGATATGAATAGTTCTTGATGGCTTCAATCAAAGACCGCAGCTTAAGACTGTGTACTCTGCCGCCGAAATAGTATAAAACGAACTCCGCACTACATTTCTAGACGAGCGTGTCTGTTTTTGGAGTTGAAACGAAGACAGCACTCTATTGAAACACAAAGACCCTTTATATGGTCCTTGATATGACCACCTTTGGTCCCTCTTTCTGGCTTCTTATCCTTGATTTAGAAAAGGGCTGGGGGGGAGGGGGCATTTGGGCATAGTTTTGGAGGCACGTCTCTAGCGTTCCACTATTGCCTGTGATTTCAGGTGTCTGGGTAGGGTCGTGGGTGTTAGGGAAGTAAATCAAAGTAATGTCACACTATAATGTGACATTCATTCGATTCTCACTCTTTTCGCAACGTGTCCTTAAACTATTCTTGTACCCTCTCATTAATGGCGATAGGTCGTGTAGTTTTTTCAGCATTTATGTACTGCGGACAATAGTTTCTGTAATGCAGGCATGCGGTCAAGAATTACCGTGTGAGTATCCGTGACTTCAATTCAGTGCTGCTGAAATTAAACAACGTGACTATTTGATTTTACCGCTTATGAGCGCTTTAAAAAGCTCTGCTTTTGTCTTTTATTCATTAAATACTACCATTTTTATTTCTTTTCTAGCGCCCACAGAAGCTACCTCGGACAGCTACAGTGGACGTTCCTCTAGTATATACATTCCTGTCCTGCGCCTTGGAAAGGGGGCCGGAAACCTTACATGGTGAGCAGGTAGACAGTTCTTGCTCCTTTCCTGGATGGGAACGAAAGACTTTCTCGCTTACCATGGAGCTACGCTGGTAGCAATCGTCCCGGATGAGTAGGCCTTGACAGAGTCAAACTTGTGGCCAAGGAAGACTTAGAACGAAGTTATGGCTTATGAAATGGGACGCCAACACAAGAACACCAAGATGGTTACCAGCAGTGCCCATTTGTGGACAATACATTTGAGGAGGCTGATAAAGGTAAAAAAAAAGAAAAAGGGAGACTCGATTTCGGTGTCTTGAACAGAACTTGTTCGAGTAGTCCTTTGTTATGAACAAAAATAAATGGTGCCCTCAAATTCCCCTTTGCCTGAGGACTAAGAAATGGGAAATGCAGAGCAAGCAGCAAGGTGAGAAAATGTAGGGAAGGATATATATGTGCAAGATACCACGAGTCCACGAGTCATGAGTCCGAAGGCGGCGAGTAGGGAAAGCCGGAGCCACAAAAGCACGTTTCCTGCGCCGAGATGACCTAAAAATTTCGAAAACTTGCTCCGTGCAAATGGCCGCTTCGACTTAGGGCTCCGTCAAAGTAAGAGGGCACATCATTTACGAATCAGCAGAGGTATTCTTTCTCTCACAAATGTCCCGCCTTAGCTCCGCCTTGCGGTCTCCATCTTCTCTGGGCAGAGACAATTGCCAAAATTTGCTATACTTGAAGAGGCTGAGCTTCCACCATAGTTCATTCTATCACCATCATAAGCATAATACAGCTGTTCCTGCAATGATTTTTTTTGCCATCATGATGTTGGAACAAAAAAATTATTCCCGCTGTATACACGATGCTTTACGAGTTCAAACGTACCAGAAGCTTGGAATAACGCTAACATCGCTTCTGAGGCAACGACAACAACATCGTCTTAATTGTTAAAAAGAGGACACGTCCAGCACTAGAAAAAATACAGACCGCTCAGATTACTTGTGATGCCTACACGGTAATTGCTGAGGTAATAGTAATAGACTGAGGACCACCTTAGAATTCTAGGAACGAAATTATCGGGCAGGCTTCGTTCAAGGATTCCCGTACATATACAATATCCACAGTAACAATGATTTAATGGACGAATGCAAAGGATACCCAACCCATTCACAAGGTGTTTCACCTAAGACATAAACAATCCTTAAAAAAAGGCTTTTTGAGTAAGAAGAGCGCATCTTTCGCCATAACATCTTCAGCAGTGAAGTACAACAGGGTACAGGTAAGACGTGCTAACTAGCAGGTTGTTTAACTAACATTAAATATCTCAATTTTTGCCTATTATTGCTAGGCTCTTTATTTATTAAGAACCGCGTAGCCCACTGCAGATAATATCTCCATCAGTTTATATAATTTCGAAAACGCGGTTCCCCTCAGCGCTGTGGCCCAACAAATTTTAGCTTTTTCGATGAGTTACGTACACTGGGGAGGTTGCTTTGCCTGCAACCTTCTCGAAAGAGCATGTATTTTAGCGCGATGTATCCAAAATTTGTTAGGCCTCAGCGCCAATGGCAACAGTGTTTTAGAAGTTATAAAACTGATAATGATATTATTCACGCTGAGCTACACGGCGCTCAGTAATTAAGAATTCCTAGCAGTCATAGGTGAAAAACTACCTATTTCGGAATAGTTAACCAGCCGGCTAGTAAACACGTCTTAACTGTATTCGGTTCTCCTACACGCTGACATTGCTCTCACGAAACAGTGCTCTTCTAACTAAAAAGCCTATTTTTAAAAATTGTGCAATTTCTTAGGTGATAAACACTTAGTTTAGCCTTCATTGATAGGCCAGCATTTGACTGAGTGGGCAGTCAAGATGGCTTTGTGGAATCATGGTTTGAGAAAGCCTTATGTAAGAATACTTTAAAATATATAGCAGGACTGCAAGGCTACAATAGTCGTCCTTAAATTCAACAATAAAATTCTAATTAGGAAGGGTATCCGGCAGGGAGACACAATCTCGCAAGTGCCGTTCACTGCCCGTTTACAGGAGGGATTCTGAGGTCTAGACCAAGAACGGTTGGAGACAAGAGTTCATGTCGACCACCTCGGGAATCCGCGATTCAGTAATGACATTGCTTTTCTAAGTGCCTCAGGAGATGAACTTGAAATGATGATCAAAGAATTAGACATATTGTTGTTTTCACTACATGATCGAGATAAGGAAAGGCAGCCGGCGCACGACCGGCGCTCGCCGCGCCGCGTAATCGCTAGCATAATTGTTTTTCGCGTGGCGTCAAGCCGACGAACAAAAGGCCATGTCTGTGGTGTCCAGTTTCAACTCAACGGTAACAGGTACGGTACTGCTGCCGCACTGCTGGGCATTTCACTGAAAATAGCGCGCCACACCGCAAGGAGCCAACTAACATGCCTGCAGATAAGATGGATTCTCTTGAGCTGTCTCGACCCATGTCGTTGTCGCTAGATGGCGTTTCGATGCAGTTTTCCCGAACTCCGCCATCGGCTGCGTGTTGTATGTTGTGTATTTTTGCTCATGAGTGCACGTCATCTGCCTCTGGATTGCACGCAGCATGATAGTTTCAGGACAGGACTTAAGAACACAGACTTGGCCACCCTTATATAAAAAGCCTTAGTCTTTGCTAGGTATTAGGCCCTTAGCCGCCGCATGCGCGACACAAACGGGCGGTCATAGCACTGAATGCTTTCCCCGAAGGCAGTGGCATCCTAGGGAAGTATTGCTTTTGTAAATTCTCTGATTTCTGACCTCGGAACGTGCCATCCAGTCATCATTTATATAAATTACTAATAATTTATATCGTGTCAGTGATAGGATTTGATCGCATATCATTTTTATGTTTTATTATGATTCTGATGTATGCGATATCGTATTTTTTAAAGCTCAGTGTTTCTTTTTCATTTTTTGAATTTGTGAATTGTATATTGTTTACTGTGATCTTGATGATGGTGGATTTTTATGGCGCAAGGGCATCTACGTCCAAAGAGCGCCACTGAACAAGGTTATTTCTTCTGCTCAAGGTGGACGACTCATTTCCCAACCATTTCACTCTAAATAAACTGATTACCAGAGCACGAGAAAGCTTGTCCCCATTGTATCACCGGTGGGTGCCAGGCGGTACTGGGGATCGAACCTAGCACCTCCGGCATGCGAGGCGGATGCACAGACGACTAGGCTACCGTTCCGGTGTTCAACTGTGATTAATACATATCATTGCTTGCAGTACTTCCTCGTTTTATGCCAATCTATGAAATTACGTACAGGTAATTTTCTATTTCATCTTAGCATTTCTGGAGTGTGGTTTGTATTATTTGTACGTTGGATTGTGTGTGTTGTAGCTGTACTCTGCCAAGTGTTATATCGTCAGTACATGTGTTTTGTTTTCAGTAATGAACAAAGGAGTAGTCGGCGCCGTAATCAGGCACCAACAGCTCCTTTTATATGCATGTCAATAAAAAAAGACGAAAAGAGAAGAGCGGGTAAGAAAGTAGGCGCCTGTTAATGACCTCAAATTCGAAATCGAAAGGAAGAAATATACCCGCCGCGGTGGCTCAGTGGTAAGGGCGCTCGGCTACTGATTCGAGGTTCCCGGGTTCGAAGCCGACCGCGGCAATTGCGTTTTTAGGGAGGCAAAACGCTAAGGCGCCCCTGTGCTGTGCGATGTCACTGCAAGTTAAAGTTCCCCAGGTCGTCGAAATAATTCCGGAGCCATCCACTACGGCACCTCTTCCTTCCTTTCTTCTTTCACTCCCTCCTTTATCCCATGCCTTACGGCGCCGTTCAGGTGTCCAACGATATATGAGACAGATACTGCTCCCTTTCCGTTCCCAAAAACCAATTATTATTAAAGAAAGAAATATGCCTGGGCAGGGCGTGTAATGCGAAGGCAAAATAACCGATTGATGGTCTTTTAAGAGTAAGAGACTGTATTACAAAGGCTAGGAAGAGTGCTCAGGGGGCGCCATAAAGTCACGTGGATGATGTGACTATAAGACGTCTGCCGGGATAGGGTGTCCGCAGCTGTCAAAGAAGATGGTTTTTTGAGAGACATGGTAGATGCCTTTTGGCGGCAGTGGGCGTAGTCAGGCTGATGATGATGATTATTATTATGTTACAATCAATTCAGCTTTTTGTGCTGAGTGGGAACTAATGCCACCTCATATAAATACCTCTGAGTGTGCTTTTGTGGCTAGATATACTGCTCTGTTCCCAACGAAATGTGCACCCCACGACATGCTACTTCATGTTGCTAACTTAGTACAATTAAGTTAGGAGGCGTCGATAACGAGAGGGTGGAGCGAGAACGCTTTTATTTCGACGCATGTTGTGCCTGCTTGAAGCAAGCCGAAACATGTCTCTATGAATTCCTGCAATCAGAGGTGTAAAGCTGATATTTCCTCCTACCACAGAGTGTTTCAAAATCTTGAATACAGCTGCGTACGTCAGCAGTTTCAAGCTTCTCAACGTCTTGGTCCCAGAGATGTAGTTCACATTCCAATTTATCTATAAAATGAAAAAAGAGACATTTATAATGTGCTCGCCTTGAATGAAAAAGGCAGTAAAAGAAATACAAACAACCAAATATCGTGTCAAGCCATAATTTGACCAATCAGAGTAACCTCGACTAATTGCGTAAGTAAAATATCTTGAATTTGTAACAAAAAACTAAACAAAACGTTTTGCAGGTAACGGATACATTAGCATAGCGCGTATCACCACCGCTACAGCTCACCGTATAGCAGTGCCGCTGCTGCACAAGGACATGCCCGCTACTCGGGGCATGTGGCCTTGAGGGCGCGAGATGAAACCATCTTCTAACCAGGTGTGCGCACGCTTCCAGCGTCACGGCCACTCAGCGCGTGCGTACTGTCGGTTCGCGGTGATTTTCAGTGGTTTCTAAGGAAAGGATATGACGCAGTAACTGTCTCACTTATCTCAGTGGACACGAGAACTGCGCTGTAGGGGAAGGAATAGAAAAGGAGTGAACGAAGAAAGGAAGAAAGAGGTGCCGTAGTTGAAGGCTCCTGAATAATTTCGACCAATTGGGGATCTTTAACGTGCACTGAAATCGCACAGCATACGGGCGCCTTTTTTGGTTTAGCCTCCATCGACATGCAGCCGCCGCGGTCGGGTTCGAACCCGGGCACCCCGGATCAGTAGCCGAGCTCTGCGCTGTACGCGGTAGCAGTGGTTGTGCACGCTATGCTAAAATAAGGTGAATTTTGCAGGAAAACTAACGCGAGCGCCGGTTGTCTGCGCCATGCCCCTCATATTCGGTTCAGGGGGTTAGAGCCCCAGCCGAAGTGATAGGAAGATGCGGATTTTAAAAGCAATATATCGTGCCGACCGAATGAGGTGGCCTTTTAGGGCAGTATATAAAAATCGTGCTTTTGTTGTACAGTAATATTGTAAAAAACATTGCTGTACATTTCATGGGGAGGCCGCACGCAGTATTTCTGTTCAGGAGCTAAAAAGTAGCCAAAGACAGGGCAATGTTGCCGAATGTTGCAGTCATTTAAAATTGGCGCTGCATTCGCCGTAGCCTTAAAACCGTAATGAAAATGTCCGTAATTATGAGACGCGAAAATTTCTTTTCTTCACCTACTGTATGCACAAAAATGCCAATATTTCACGTAACTTTGGTGGAAGGTTGCTAAGAGTTTCAAACGTTTACTGTGTTTTGCTGTAACCATGGCCACAAATCAATGTCAATATTGGCAGAAGTAACTACAGCGTCAATCTGCTCCGATGTGCGGTTTTTCGAGAAGCCAACATGCGAGAAAGTGTGCTCAAGGAACGCCTTCGAAACCGTTAGTGTCCGGAACATCAGGAGGAGGAAAAAAACTTTGGAGCCGTCACTAAGGCCCAGTGAAGAGGAGCGCTTTCTCCGCCAAGGCCCGCTGATGACCTGCCGAGCCCAAGTGACGCCAAGCACAACATGAAAGAAAGGGAGGGTAAGAGAAATAAGGAGAGGTAATGGCATTGTTAAATGAGTATAGTATGTGTTCTGTGTCTGCATTATGCTCTGGACCGTTTGGTTAGTGTATGTTAAAGGATTCTACTAGAATATCATGCAAGTGGGATTCCAGTAGTGGGCTTCAAGTAGTAGTAGTAGTAGCACAGCTAGGACATTGCATATCCTGAAAGCGCTAATCGAACTGGCGAAAACCAAAGCAGAAAACAATAAAGCAATATACCGATTAATCCACCAGTTCGAAGGAACCGATTAGGAACTCCTGGACAAAGTGCGCATCAAGTGCTTCGGGGGCACAAACCCGAGAACCTGGGCAAGAGATTATCAGGGGAAAGAAAATCCAAACCTAGATAGACCCATCACACGAGAAGAAGTCTATGGAGCAATTCGAAGCACAACTAGAAATACGGCAGCGGGTGCGGACAAAATCAACAACGCACTCATCCGCAACCTCCGTTACAAGCTAGTCGCAGAATTAACCGATTTCCTCAACAAATACTGGGCATCGGAGACCGTTCCCGAGGATTGGAAGCATGCAGAGGTGGTTATGATTCCAATACCGGGTAAAAAGCTACAAATCGAAAATCTAAGGCCCATCTCCCTCGCATCGTGCCTCGGCAAGCTGTACGAGAGAATGGTAACATTAAGGCTACAACAATACATGGAGGATCACAAACTATATCCCCAAAGTATGTTTGGATTCAGGGCAAAACTGTCGACCCAAGACGTACTTCTACAAATCAAAGAAGGAGTTCTAAGTAACGTCCCCCGGGACGGAGAGAACGTAATAATGGCACTGGATATCAAAGGAGCTTTTGACAACGTAAGCCACGAAGCCATCCTGACAGGCATGGACGATCTGAACTGCGGCAGGAGGGTCTTCGGTTACGTAAAAGACTTCCTCTCAGATAGAACAGCGACGATAGGGCTGGGAGAACTCCGTTCGGAGAAGTTCGACACCCCTAACAAGGGAACTCCCTAGGGCTCGATCATCTCGCATACGATTTTTAACGTTCCAATGATCAGCCTTGCAAAACAACTTAAAGAAGTCGAAGGAATACACCATGCCATGTATGCCGACGACATCACCATCTGGACAAATACGGGCTCTCTAAAAGAAAAGGAAGAAAGACTATAGGAGGCCGCGACCTGCGTAGAGAACTACGTAAAAGCGAGAGGGCTAGCATGCTCCACCGAAAAGTCATAACTGCTCAGAGTATGGAGAGGGAAACAAAACCGCACATTCCCAACAGCGACGAGCTTAGGCTCAACGTCTACCTAGAAAGAAAACCCATACCAGGGAAAACACTCATAAGAATCTTGGACATGTGGATACAATCAAACTAACGGTGTACACATGCACTTGCTCTACTCAAAGCTTCCACCCTACAAGTTGCTCGCATGATCACGCGCGTCTCCCATTAACGCTCGGGCATGCAAGAAGAAGACACGCTAAAGCTGGTCAGGAGCCTGGTGATCAGCCGAGTCACCTACAGTCTTCCATACTACAACCCAATCAAAAGCGAAATCCAACAGATTGATGCGATTATACGCAAAGCATACAAAACAGAACTCCATCTGCCACAATGCACATCCACATTGGGGCTTTTAGCACTAGGACTTCATAACAACTTTGAAGAACTGTGAGAGGCACAACACGTCGCCGAGATGCAGAGACTACAACAGACTCCATCTGGCAAGGAGCTTCTGCAGAAGTTGGGATGCAACGAACAAATACAAGAAATCCAGCGAACCGCGACTATCCCGGACGGCATACGGGCACATTTAGAGTGATTCCCATCCCCAAGAACATGAACCCCAACCTACACGAAGAACGCAGAAAGGCGAGAGCCGAGTGCATCCAAAAATCACTAGCCCCCAGGCAACAACGGTGTATGTGGACGCAGCCCCATGCTCCAGAAGGACGGGACAAAACAACCACAACGCGGTAGCGGCTGTGATAAACTCGGACATGCGGGAAATCATCAGCGCGTCGCCACGGGACTGCATGGTAGTCGAGGTTGAAGAAGTGGCCGTCGCTCTAGCGGTAGCGGAGGGCTACCGGACTAATCGATACTTAACAATACTGTCTCTCAAACGGCATGCCAAAACTTCATTTTAGGTAGAATAGGTCACAGAGCGCTCCGCATACTCCACTCTGGGGACCGACCCAAACAAAGCACCGAAGAAGAACCAATAAAACATACGATAGTATGGACGCCGGGACACGCGGGAATGGAAGGCAACCAAGCGGTCGACAGGGTAGCTCGATGGTACATATTTACAGAGCTCCCCCTACAAGCGACCTCGAGGAAGCCGAACCTGTCCCTAGAGATTGCTCGGCAATCTTAAACCACTACAAGGGCTGCAGGAAACGGTACCCCACACCACATAAATCTCTCTCCAGGGAAGACGCCGTCGCCTGGAGGCTACTACAGACGGGCTCATACCTGAATCTAAATACACTCAACAAAATACAACCCACACAATACACAGACAAATGCCCATGGTGAATGAAACACTCACGCGCTATCACATAACGTGGGCCTGCCAGAAAATAGAGGTGGCACCAAAAATACCAAACCCGAGTGCGGAGCAATGGGACGGAATGCTCTCCAGCGACCGTCAGGACGTCGAACTTGGGCTGATCCGGTGAGCACAGCTGGCAGCGGCATCCAGCGGAGCCCTGGACTAGGGGCAGACGACCATTGCGTAGAAGACGGAAGACACCATCTGACTCCGCCAAATTCCTCACCTACTCTCTAGAGCTCAATAAACGTTTTCCTTCCTTCCTTCCTTCCTTCCTTCCTTCCTTCCTTCCTTCCTTCCTTCCTTCCTTCCTTCCTTCCTTCCTTCCTGCCTGCCTGCCTGCCTGCCTGCATTCCTTCCTTCCTTCCTTCCTTCCTTCCTTCCTTCCTTCCTTCCTTCCTTCCTTCCTTCCTTCCTTCCTTCCTTCCTTCCTTCCTTCCTTCCTTCCTTCCTTCCTTCCTTCCTTCCTTCCTTCCTTCCTTCCTTCCTTCCTTCCTTCCTTCCTTCCTTCCTTCCTTCCTTCCTTCCTTCCTTCCTTCCTTCCTTCCTTCCTTCCTTCCTTCCTTCCAGTAGTCTGCGTTGTATGCTGTGGATGCAAGCGCGCTACTTGCCTTTCTCTCTTTTGTTGTGCTAGTTGGGCGAGAGTGATAAAAAGGCCGGTTTGTGGAACTCGTTCATGTGAAGTGTATTGAGTACACCTGAGCAGCCATGCGAAGGCTGGTTTTTAGTTTGTGTTTGTGTTAACGTTACATACGGGGCAGTGTACAGGATACTTCTATACACAAGTGCAGAGGCGAGCTGCATTGCTTGCGCTTCTCTAAGGCTGCGATTTTGCTAAGGATCCGTCGGATTACGTACGTGAGATATCGGCAGCCGTTTTGAAAATGCAAACGTTAGAGTTTGCATTGGTGTTGACATGGGTTATGGGAGCGTGTTAAGTGAGATGGCGAATAAAGCACGTTCCCTTACAAATAGCTCCTGCAGGTTAGAAACTTATAGGTGCTATGTTTCACGATTTTAGTGAAAAAGCCCTCCTAAGCTCACTCCCCTGTTTCAGCGGCGCATATCTGTATATGCCTGTGAAATAGTCTAAGTAGCAAGTGTACCTGGCTCAAACTGTGGCATTTATGCGCCTTTTTTCCCTCAATACCAGAGGAATATTTAGACTTTTGATATTGTAGAAAATAAACGGGCGTAGCTGGCTGCCTGGGCCAGTGGGAATCCCGGTGGCGCTTTGAGGTATGTACGTGGCGGTGGTGCTCACCTGCAAAAAAAGCTGCTATCGCGCAATGTTTTTTTTTCTTAGCAATGTTAATCCACAAGCCATATTCTTTCAGCCATTTACAAGTGGCTAACTACGTATTCTGTCGCTGCAGAGGGACATCTCAAAACGAACCGAAAGTCGAAAATTAATTCTCGCTATTCAGGGCTTTTATTGTTTTTGATCTTAGAACTTCCATTTTTTTCAGGCACCGCTGCAGCAAAATTTTCATGCGGTGCTGTTTCGAAAGAGCTGGGATATAAATTCGGCAGTATGATGTGTGGTGTGACGCATTGTCCAAAAAAATTTGGGGGTGATTTAGCTTTGGTTAAACCGGCAGTGATGCGATAGCTACAGCTGGTGGTCACGTGACCAACCACGTGACGAATCACGTGATAAGCTATGGCGCCGCGCCGCCGGCTGCTGCTCCGCACCACGTGACAGCGTGGAGGCGCAGGCTCGGCCTGGCGGCGCCGCCACAGGGTGGCAGCGCAGCCACAGGTTTGTGGCGCCGCCACCGCCACGGCGCCGCCATGCTGAAGGCCCGAAATTCTACCGTAATGTAGCTATCGCTACAACACACAGGCGGTGCAAACAAATTCGAAGACCAACCCTATAGTGGCATTATAAGCAAATGTGTCTGATCCGGGTGCCAAAGCCCATAATTTACAATTAGTCCGAGGTCACGTCAATTATGACTGCGGAGTACTAGCGAAAATCAAGAAATCATCAAATTCTTCTTCAGAAAGTCAGATTTCAAATGTTGAATATGACTCACACAATCTTGAGGGGCGCAGAAAGCTTCTAAAATTTTTGTATTCGACCAATCACCCTGTATTCCTCTATCAGAATGGTTTAAAAACTTAAGAGGCCAGGAGACACTGAACGCTGGCTGGCAGTTTCGCATCACGTCCCTATATTATTACGCAGCGTCCTAGAAGTGCCTCAACAATTTGATCACAAAGCGCTGCCTTCCTGAGATGTGCCAAATACAGAAATCATTTGCAAGATGCGCGTAAACGTCTCGACGTATTGTGTAAACGGGATTTAGCAAATTCGTGAAGCTAAGCGCTAGAGGGCTAATCTCCACGGAATATTGCGGATTATTAACGATATCTGTAAAAAGAAGATCGTACTTAGCTCCTGAATGTCCAGTAAAGAAGCGTTAGGAAAAACGGAGGAACTGGTATAACCCTAATATCATACACAGGCTGTTTTTCTGGTTTGAAAATTCCTGTCGGTCACCGTAACTGTATAACGAATTTCGATGGAGGAGAAGTTCTAGAGGCCCGGGAACTGCGCGATGTCAGTGCACGTTAAAGGACCCCAGGTGGTCAAAATTTCCGGAGCCCTTCACACAGTGTCCCTCATAGCCTGAGTCTCTTTGGGACGTTAAACCCCCATAAACCAAACCGAACCGAAATGTCTGGAATTCGCTACACCATTTGGAGCGTGGAGTAAAGTTTCGGAATTTTTTAAAAATAACCGTACTCTAGTAAGAGCCAATCGCGTTTTGGAAGCCATTACAAACAGCGTCTGTTTATTACCGACCTTTCCTCCTGAAATCTAGAACCAAGCATTGCACATGCTTAGAAAATGTCGCATCGAAATATCTTAGTGGTCTCTACTTGCAAGTTCTTCTGACACGTTATATGAAATGAAAGCGGCGCTGTCAACGTGTTGTCGATTCCAAACAGGAAAACGTTTTAAATGATCTGGTTGTTGAGGACGCTCAAATGATTTCTTATAATGTAATGTTGCTTTTTGGATTAACCTCAGCGCACTGATTAGTTTATTAAAATCCTCAAACGAAGATGTAAGGGCAGTAGAACAAAAGTAACTTTTTTTATAATGTCGTACCGCTACATTTCTTTGTTTCATTGTTTCTTGATCTTAAATTGTTGATCAATTGTTCTTGATTGTTTGCTTGTTCCTGAGGTCGTTTTTGTTGTTTCCAGAATTTATGTATTGTGTGCCCACCCCTGCGAAGGTCTTGTAAAAGATCGCAGTATCAATAAATAAAAAATAAATAAAATAAAATAAAAAAAATCTGGACAAGAGCTTTAGTGTGCGGGGTTGCCACAACGTGGCACATGCGGTTTAACATAAGAGATACTCTCAGAGTTTTCAATATTCGGAACGACTGACTGATTTCATATGAGTTTGAGAACCAGTAAGTGCGAGTGGAGGAAGGATTTTATTAGTGGCATTTGGCAGCGCGTTTGAAGGATAGGCCATAAGGATCAAATTCTTCGAGCACCAACTACGTAAAGTTTTAAGGATTGTAAATTGGGCGATGTACGTCTCAAATAGACATATGGGCTATATGAAGGACGGAGTACCAGAGGGCATCCGATTAATTTAGTTCACCTGGCCTTTTTTATTGAGCGCCGACAGCTCACAAAACTGTCACGTAGTGGTGGCTGCAGTCCAGCGAGCAGGAAATAGCGAAAATGGCTTTCAAACAAAAGTGTTTACCGGGGCTGTCCTGCACCCTGAATGGACTGAATCACTCGGCGGCGGCGTAGCGACCAGCGCACTCGGCCGTCGTCGGACAGAATGGCCGGAACTGCCAGCCGTGTTCGATTTAAACCTGATACCGAACTATCGAGATATGGCATGCAAAGTTACCGCAACATTCTGGAACAACGCAGAAGCGGCTCCGCCTGGATGTAATCAATCGACATAATTCTGGTGGCGTCTTGCATCACAAACAAAACGATGAAGCGGCGTGTCGGCAGCTTTGAAGAATGAACAAACAGTGCAGATTCAGGGAATACACTGGCGCCTCTTTCGTTCCGCCTTTATCGAAACGCGGCCGCTGCAGTTGCATTTAGTTTAATCTCATGTACAAACTAAAATATCGATTTTAAATTGTGCCGCGTTTGTCATTGACGACTAACAGGTGGAAAAAAATTTATATCCAGTAAAGTCATTGGAACGCTGACAGCATCGCAAACTGCGCGGTGCGCGCTGGCAACACTCTGCGGTGGTTGCCAGACATGGCCCAGCGCGGCAAACACGCCACCGGCTAGATGAAGAAACACATATAGGGTGTGCGGAGCCACCTAAGTAGCCGTCGTTCTGATACTTTTTTCACGTGAATTAACAAAAATCAAATAACCAGGAAAAGAAAAATTAGAAGAAAGACAGGTTTACGAAAGACTTCAAAGCTTCGCAATACCTCCACGCCTTTACATTTACAAAGATTTAGATAACCTTGAAAAAGAAACGGCTGCAAGAGAAAGGGAGCTTTTAATTGATAAGCAGACGATTTAGCCGGCAGTTAAATGAGCTGATTTGCTACACTGCTTGGTGAAGGACCTCGGGGAGAGAGAGATGGAGTCAAGGAGGTGTAGGAAATAGGTTGATAAAGTCCCTTTCTCAGACAATGCACAGTGAAAGTGCTGAACGGAGGGATTAGAGTTTGTCTAGAAAATGAGAGTCTATTATCTAATCAAATAACATGTTTAAAGTAGGGGTCGTCTAGGTAGATTTTTTAATGGCTCTGAATAAAAGCGCGTGATATTAAAAAAGTTATGTTTTGACAGAAGTACTACTTAAGTGCCCCAGACGCGTTCTATTTAGAAAAAATCTGTTTAGATTATTAGGGCGACAAGTCAGAAAAAAAATCGTCCGGTTGGGGACAGTAATCCAGAGTTAATGGGTTTTTAAGAGCGTTAGCTCTCACTCATCACGTTTCAAGATTTCGTGGGGACTGCTACCACCTTGAGATTAGAGCGCCATCTGTGGCAGCAACATCTCATCACGTTTCGAGATATCGTGGGTTCTCCTACCAGCCTGAGATCACAGCCCCATCTGTGGCAGCAACTAGAAAACAACACATCTCGCATTGTATTGTAACGCCACCTACAATAGCATTGTAAAAAACCACCTGCCGTCATGGTTCAATATGGTGGATAGAGGTGGAACTATCTGAGTATGACGTCAGGAAACAAAATGGTGGCATAGTTTCGGTCTCTCGAATCTAAGATGGCGGCTAATAAAATTGGCTTTGCCCTCCCATCACTTTCCGTCCTCACCGCCTCAGAAATGCCCTATAAAGAGTTGGAGAACTGTTCCAATACGAGACAGCTATGTTTGTTTACATTCGTTCCTCTATGTATACTCCGACAACAAGGGGCTCCCATCCGGAGACAGTTGTGACGGCGGCGTGTGCCTTTCTGTCGCTTTGAAGTAGTAGGCCGAGAATCCTAATCTGCTGCGTTGGCTTGATGACCGTTCCGTATATGGTGATGATCAGGTTCGGCGGCAGCTCCTTCTTGGATTTTCCCGGTTTTATCATGAGCAGCTCTGATTTCTGTTGAGCGCTGCTCAGTGCGCAGGACATTGCGTACTCGTGCACGGTCGTTGCCGCCCGCTGCGAGGCTTCCTCCGTCCAGGCATCGGACGCTGCTCGGGTCGTCCACACCGTAATATCGTCGGCGTAGAACGCGTGGTCCACGCCTTCGATTTGCTTGAGTAGATCGGGCAGGGACAGGAAGGCCAGATTGAAGAGCAGGGACGACAAGACCGATCACTGAGGGGTGCCTCTATCGCCGAGCTCGACAGGGTCCGACTTCTCTTCCCCTATCCTGATGGTCGCCGTTCGGTTTGACAGAAAATCTGTTATGTAGCCGAACGTCTTTCGGCCACACCTGGTCTTGTTTAGACTCTGCTACACGCTCGCGTGGGACACGTTGTCAAACGCTCCGTTGAGGTCGAGGGCATTACTTCAACGTCTTCCAGATGGTGGCGGCCTTTTTTATCAGCACAGAGCATGTCTTGTAGCCGCCAAGAAGCAACAGTGCAAAACGGTAGGTTTTGAATTCCGCGCTTTTTTTCTGGGCAAGCTAAAAGCTACGTAATCGCTGCCTCATAACAAACATTTCAGCCAACTGTTTTCAAAGGCAATCCGCAACCTTTGAAATGACACTTTTTCGCGAAGATGATATTCTAAATGTTAGCTAGCCAGCTTTATGTAATAAAAACATTACTGAACAAAGAAATACTGCTTACATGGACAACTACTCTCGAAATCACCGAGTTTGTGTCGCATGCCTGAAAACAGTGAGCGTTTCAGAACATTCGTAACTTTTAGCTAACACACCTCGAATATGCGTGTCTTTTACGTAATATCTTTGTCACTGATCCTTACAGAAAATAGTATATTGCACGCTATTTTATTCGCGAATATCATACTGTAGCCTGCTCTGGGGAACGACGAGTAAAAAAATTACACGACATTAAAAAAGTTAGAGAAAAAGATCTTGAGAGTTGTTGAAAATTACCGAAGCTTGCCACAAAAATTACGAATGCATCTCCTGTACCTCAAGCATGGAATACCTAAAGCTAATCAAGTATGCTATTTTAGACTAGGAAATTAGAGAAACATAAACTATATGAGACCACTATGTCCAAGTAAGCCAGTCAGTACTGCCTGCGCAAGGAGACTCTAAACAAACCAAGAATCCGTTCTTGTAATGGCATGCAATATATCAAATACCTGGTCCCATGTCCCTGCTCTGCTTAACAAACGAGGACGTGGCATTGCTGTACAGATGCCTCTTTTTTACGCATGCGCTTTCTTATTGGAACCTTTTTGTACGCATGAATACTGTTCGCTCTGACCGGTGTATGAAGCAGGAACCCTCATCAGGCTAAGGCTTTAGCTCTTGCTTTTCTCCTTTCTGTATTGAAAGTATGAATAAACTTCAAACTTCAAACATTGCCTCTAGAAAACAAAAGAAGAAAAAAAGCAGCGCGGAACTGAAATCTGAGCAGGCAGGGCTAGTTCCCAAGTAGCCCGCTCGACACGCTTGTGGACACATGAGTATCAGTAGCCAGTCCTGCTATCATTCAGTGCGGAAAGCAGTTTGCATCTATTCTTTAATTGCATGCAAAGAGTCAATCCGAGCGGGAATGAAAAATTTTACACTTGCCATTTAGAGTGAAGGTCAGAACAGAGCAGTGATGTTTGGCATCCCAGTATCGCATGGTATACTGAATCCCGTTACTTGCTGCGTGAGAAACCAAGAAAAATTTTACAAATCCATTTGCTCAAAGGAAGTCGTCAGGGTGCGTAAAAGCGGAGCATAAAGAGAAGCTTGTTTCCGGACCGTCATTTAAACGGAAGCACCAAGCGAAAAACGACTAGAAGTACTGCGTGGGCTATGCTTTGCTGCCCTGAATGATCACACATCATATTATTGACAGCGCCTGCTCAATAGCACTGAGTTGTTATTCTTCATCCCCAACGGGTGTGCTTCAGTGTTGTGGTTATATTAACGACACGCTAGGACGGCGGCACATTTTATCCCGGGAACACAGTTACTACCACCGTTGTAAAGTACGCTTTTTTTTCAAATTTCTTGCATAAAGAATATCAAATAAGTGACTAATTTTTCTCTCCTGCAGCTTCATCTCAACAGAACCGCCTCAGCCTAAAGAGGACTTTATCAGACTTGTCTGCTTTTCTTCAACACGCACCCCGACATGAGTAAAAAAGACACAGAAAGGAATGAGCGTTTTTCAAGTCAAATATTTTAGCGTCCTTGCCTATTTTTTACAACGAATCCTTATAATTCTGATTAACCTCTTAACATTCACAGAAAAACAAAGCGTTGTTATCACGGAAATGTAAGGGGAAATAACAATACGGGGTAAATCCGCAAGAGATTTCTTTTTCACTGTGATGTCGACCCGTTTGCTGGAGATATACCCGCGGAAGGTTTACAAAATTTCTTCGCCCGATAGCACTGCTTCGAATGCCTGCTGATTTCGGACGCCTCCATTTTTCACCTTTGGGCAATTTTTTCCTCATAGCTTACTGCCTTTTGCTCCTTCACTGCGTAAGACAAACTTGAGATTCCCCTCTTGAGCAAACTGGCAATTCAGTTTATTTTTCGTACACTAAATGGATGAATGCCGCAAAATAAAACAAATTCCGGTTGATCCCTGCGGAGCCGAGGATTTTAGCACCCCTTTATTGCTCTCTGCTTTGCCATATTTTTTGTCACGCATTCACTGCTGTTATTTCTTCTCCACAAACTATGATGCACTCGTTTCCTTACACCAACAGTCAGCGTTTGCATGGCGAGTGCAGGGACGTATAGCGTCTACGACATGTGTACATACTCTTTCTGGCTTCTCAATGTGAGCATTTCCTTTTTATTTCGTATTTTACAATGATGTCACGCGTTCTAGGAGAAGCCGGCGAGGTGGATAAAAGAAAAGAGGACACTAGAGTTGTCACATGAATTAACTAGCGCTTCCGAGGCACTGCATAAACATTTGGTGCCCTCGACGAGACAGCGCTGTAGCCGGGAAGTTCGTCGCAGTGAGGACCGCTGCCATTACTGCGGCAAATATTCTTCACCGCGGATGCTCTGAAAGATCACGTGATCGGTTCAGAACCGCAATAACCATTTCTGAACCGTCCGTGCAGTGGTATCTGCGGTCTCGCTCAGAACACACTCTAGAGCACGGACAGAAGCACACACGGGAGGGAATGATGCCGCCCTCCAATGCGCCGAGCTCTATTACACTGGGATTTCTGCTCAGCCGTCAAGGCCCAGGAACACATTACACAGCCCATAAACAGCATCGCCGAACACATAGAGGCCTGCAGACAGGCCAGACAGTCATACCCCACACCTCACAAATCTCTAGACAAGGAAGAATAACACACCTTTCGCCGACTACAAATAGACACTCTCGTAATTCTACCAATGGCACTCCTCACTCTACAAACCAGAGCGCACACACTGTGGAGAAATAGCGACAGCTCTTCACACGGCGTGGGCAAGCGAACTCGCACTTTCTAATCGCAATTTGGAGCAGTGGGAGGCCATTGTGCACAGGTATAGACCCCGACCAGCAAGGAGGATTGGTTGGCTGGGCACACGCTGCGTCGCAGGCCAATTGGCTGCGGGAATAGGCGGACCACCCAAGGCTGCGACAATTGTCATTCCTTAAATAACGGTTTCAATCAATAAATCGCTGTCCGCGTGCCATTCGATCTCTTCCGGCCTCCGACACATTATAACACGCCTTTTATTAACACTGTTTGGTCGTCGTCCCATGCTTTTTCCTTAATTCCTCGTCTTCTAGTTGAACCTTTTTTTTCTCTGTTTGAAATATGACTGGGGGACATCTGTAGGATGTGTGCTGAGTGTCCAGTAATCTGACTATGCAGCATTAAAAGGCTGAAAGATCATCACCAGCAGGTGCACTAATATAGCCATGTGATTTGAAATGCCAAGCTAGCACAGAAAAGGCGTCAGTTACAAACATATTTAAACTTACATTTTTATCATGTGCGTTTTGCTAATTAAAAGTACGAGTGTGACAATGCAAAAAAACTGGTGTGTCTGTCTGGCACTGCGTCTCTATCAATTACGTATCCGCGGTCACGAAAGGCAAGGAAGATGGGACCCTTAGCAAAAAAAAAAAATAGATATGCAAGAGTTGAGGTAGAGCCTCTGTCTGCTTGTCGCGACGTCTTCGTCTGGCCAAAGCACTCATCACTGGCATCGGATAAATATGGCCTTCACTCCGAGGAGGAAGCGCGAGTGTGTGATCTAGCTGAAAGCTGGGTGCTGCAGCCCGGCCTGACCAACATATTTTCAAGCTAACCTTTACAGACTAAAGGCCCCCCTAAACACTCCTTTTTTTTCGTGATGCCCATACCGCATCACGTAAAAATAGCGCAACTGCACAGAAGGACAGGCGAGAACACGCACGTGTGCTTTTTTTCTGGCTTCTTTCTTGTCTCTATGTGCTGCTGCGCTATTTTGTAGGTGATGTAGAAAATTCCTGACATCGTTTTTATTTTGGAAAAAATGGAGTGAAGTTTTTCGCGGAAGCATTCCTCGACTCACTGGAATAGAAATAGACGTTTCTCTGGTTTATCGAATCTGAACTGATTTTATAAATTGACATGTTTACCAGAGTTGTTTTGTAAAAGCTTGAAAGTTCATGCCCAAGATGTAATCACTGGCTTCCATCTGAACACAAAGAGTTGTGATTACCATTACATCTTTCATTAAGTGCCACAACTTCATGCCAAGAGCAGAGGCGAATTACTTAACAAGCCTTTGGAGTGCTTACCACAGAACCAAAGCTAAACCTGATTGTAGTAAAAACAGTGGAACTTGTCCTAGAGAATACATGTGGGAATAAAAGGTTTATGTCCACCAGTAACATTTAAGACAGGTTACGCTAGTTGCAACCGCATTCCGGAAATGAGTATCTTACATTTCTTGCACACCGTAGAAGGCCAAAAACAATATTCCTGTCGACTTTCTTAAAGCACAGAACAAACGACACATGCATGCCCTTACGACCATGCGTTCATGAGTCAGAGACATCGGTCTGCAAGTTTGACGTGGCCCATGTAAAACCTAACCTCGATTTTAAGCGTCGTCTCAACCAAAAGAACCCATGATATTTTTATTGCGGCTCGGAGGCTCGAGCGCGCACCGTGCATGACTACAAGATTGGATGCACGAAGGCGCAACCGTGACATTAAAGTCCCTTCCATGTAGGAGGAAACCGCGGTTTGCTGTAATACCCAGATTGCGAGTGTTCCCGTTAGATACCCGATTTTCACCTTCACTAGTGTTCGACGTACGCAGGGCTTCTAATCGCGGTACACTGGTTTCCTAAGCAAGTGACAAGCTTCTTAGAGTTTGTAAGGAAAGTTTCTGAAGCTTAGCGACGGGTTTGTTGTCCGATTTGGAATCATGTCAGCTCTCAGGTTCGCTCCGTTTCTTGCATGATGCTCTCTCGACTTCACCGAGAGCAGAAGCTAGAAGGTGGTCTTAATACTACCTAAAAATGTACTGCTGCTGCCTCTAAAAAAACTTCTCGTTCACAGTCACCCTTCCTAGCGCGATCCCTTAATTAGCATCAGTGTGAATCCAAACGCAAACAAAAAATTTAATGCGAATATAAGAACACAAAGATATTGGCTGCTGCAGAAGAACTGGGGCCAAGTTCTAATAATCCTCCCACGCAATGGTGTTCGCAATCTTGAAGCAAAAAAAAAAATAGGTTGGTATTCTTTGTCTGCGAAACAAAATCACCTGCTTTTTGCTTTTGCAGTTACCGCAGGTATTTTCCTCATTTAACTTCAGGCTAATTCTAAATACCGAGAGGGAGCATTTACGTGTAATCATAGTTTTCTTCCCCAAATCAGTGCGGCTGCATTCAACTAACGTGTGTTCCGCTAATAAAACTTTTTTCATATTGATGATTGACCACACTGAAGACCTGTATACAGTGGAACCTCATTATGACAAAAAAGGGCATAACGAAGTAATACAACCTTTGTCCGTAAAGTGCCGAGACTAAGTCCATTATCAAAAATGCGCGTGTAACAATGAAATCATTTATGCAGCACTCTTTCGAAATAGTCTCTCTTGCAATCTATACACAGCTTTCAACGCTTCTTGAGGTCTTTGAAAAAGTTGGAAAACGCGTCTTTTGACAGGGTTGTCACCTCCTTTGTCGTGGCATTTTGAATTACCTCCACGCTGACCATCCAGCGACCTTTTAGGGCTCTCTTCACATGAGGAAAGAGGAAAAAATCACATGGGAGGGGTCAGGCGAGTATGGCGGATAGGGAAGTACAGTAATGCTCAGCTTGGCGAGAAATTTTGTCACGCTGAGAGCAGTGTGTGGCATTGCGTTTTCGTGGAGAAGGCTCCAGTGCCCAGATGCCCTTAAGTTAGGGCGACGTCGTCGCATTGCATTACGCATGTCTTGGAACACGCGGACATAAAACGCCCGATTCTCACCGTCTGCCCTAGTGGGACAAACTCGTGGTGTATGACACCTCTAGCATCGAAAAATAAACTATCAGCATCGTCTTTG
Source organism: Amblyomma americanum (assembly GCA_030143305.2). Classification (NCBI taxonomy): domain Eukaryota; kingdom Metazoa; phylum Arthropoda; class Arachnida; order Ixodida; family Ixodidae; genus Amblyomma; species Amblyomma americanum. The sequence continues at coordinate 111,664 of JARKHS020013666.1, read as the reverse complement.
TCTTGATATTCTGTAGCCGCACCTTTCTCGATGCCGGAGAGCTTGTAAACGGCCATTCGGAGCTCAGCCTCTTTGTTTGAGGATCCTATCGAAAACAACATGTTTCGCCTTCAGCAATGATGCTGTCGACGAATGCAGCATCCTTCTCTTCCTCGGAGAACAAATCAGCGCTCACTGGTTCTCGCGTGCCCTTCTGGCCCAGTGTGAGGGAGTGCGGAACAAGTCTGGCATTCAGCTTTCGTTTCCCCAAGTTCGCATGCAAACATTGGTGGCATGTTTTCATACTAAGGTCGAGAGGAACTGATTGCTTGCGGACTGCAATGGTGCGGTCCTGCTGTACGATTTCCCTAATCCGAGCCACGTTGTTTTCATTCCCTGAGGTTTAAGGGCGCCCCTGCCTTGTGTCGTCTTCCACAGACGCACTCCCCGAAACGAATCTCTTGTGCTAATCGAAAAGTAGCGCCGGCGATAATGTCTCGTTACCGTAAACGTCACGAAGGAGCTCATACGTCTTTTTGGCTGTCTTTCCAAGCTTCGCACATAATTTTATATTTACACGCTGTTCGAGGTGGACGTCCCTCTCTCCACATTCACTCACAGTAGAATGTGCAGACTAGTGACAATGTATTTTTCTACATATAGAGCTACCTAGCGGCTGCCCCAGCAATTAGCATAAATAACTCACGTTAGCCTGAAAATGTGGCGCTAAGCACACGCACCAACATTTGCTTTTGGGAATCATATCTAGAGAAGAAATAAAATCAGTCTTGAAACTTTACGGACAAAGGTTGTAGATAAAGCGAAGATATGGCGATTCCTCTTAAAATCTCGGTCAACGCGGAATTTAGAGAAGTTATACCGAAGTAATACCAGGGCTCCTTAAATTTCGTTACACCGAGGTTCAACGCTTTTTGCTTGCCTCATACAACCAATAACAAAAACTGTCAATCTTTTCTCTCACCTGTCGAGTTCTTGATCTTTAAAACAGGCTCGTTGTGGACTCCTCTGTTTATATCGACATACAGATACTGCTCGTCCCTAGATCAAAGTAAAATAAATAATAAAGTTCAACACACATTCAAAAATAAAGATTTTGCGATGGCATTCAAATTGTTGGTACGAGGATTTTATTATTTTATGTCTTGACAATATCCTTAAACGCCGTAATCGCTCTTTGTGAGCTGTTCGTATTGTTGATGTAGCACATTTATTAAAAAAATATATGCTTGCCCAGTTTTTACACAAACTGCTAACCATATCTGAAATGATCCTTGAAGCGACGTGATTGGAATTTTTCTGCAGTTTTTGGCCGTCCTGAGAACGGTGGCCAGGACAAGCTCTGCAGCGAGGAAAGCTACGCAGCAGGAAAAACATTCGGCGGCCACACTTAAGAGCGCTTAAGTTCTGGAGACAACTTGGCACAGGGAAATTTTACATGTCAGTCATCGCCACGAGCTGAGTCAGAAGTGTAACAAAGAGTAGACGCTTCGTATTCGAGCTTGCCAAAAGCTACTTGAAGAACAATGCTTTCTGGCAGACGCCTGCGTCAAGCACATCACCCTGTTATTAGTAATCGCTGAAAATCAAGATACCTCATATTTCACTTTACATGTGGTCGCAGCAGTTTTTCTTTTAATTTTCTTTGCTACGGCTTAAAACTAATGCTACTTTAAGTGATATCAGTGTATTTTTTTTGTTGACGTCAGAAACAAGAGAGGAAGGGGGACTAAAGCACAAACTTGTGAAAAATTGCGCCGAAAATGTACACACACGCGCTATACACAAAGCATTACATTAGAAATTACGACTTCAAAATTCATCACTTCAAAGCTACACAACTAGGCACGGCACCACATTTCTAGTTCAAATAAAACAGGCCATCGCAACAGGCATTTTATTTGCATTGTTGTCATAGGACGAACACGCAAACAGGGCAGAGTTGAAAGAAGGCGTAATTTCAGCAGCCACACGAAAGCTTGAACAGTGCTCAGCAGACATAGAGTTACGGTAATTATAGGAGATTAAAACAAGATAGTCAGTCACATGAGTTAGATTTTGGCATATGGCGTTTTACCGCTGGAAAGTCGTAGCATTAAGTGATTGAATGAGGTTTGCATGGTAGGGTCTTTTACTAGTAAAAATACATATTTCAAACCTGTGCTAATGTTGCCTGATGAACAGGTGCCACAACCTTAAGGGCGCCTTAATCATTGGGCTTGAGTTCCCGGATTCGAACCCGGCCGTGGCTGCCGGGTTTCGATGGAGGCGAACTGTGAAGTGCACTGTCAGTGATCCCCAGGTGGTCAAAGTTGTTCCGAAGCCTTCCACTGCAGCAACTATTCCTCTCTTTCTCCTTTCACTCCCATGTTCCTCCCTTCTCTATGGCGCAGTTCGACTCTCCACCGTGTTGTGCGATAATTACTGCACCATTTACTTTCGTCAAAACTCAACATTCATATTTTTCATCTTAGCCACACACACTCAAGGAAAAAAATTCGATGGGGCGTGGAAGTTGCAAAAAATTGAAAATTGATTTTTGGAGAAAGCAATTGGCGCAGTATCTGTCTCACATCTCGACGGACACTTCAACCGCGCCGTAAGGAAAGAGAAGAAGGAGAGAGTGAAATAAGAAAGGACGAAAGAGGAGCAAAAGTCGAAAGTTAGGGAATAGTGTCGACCACCTACGGAACTTCAACGTGAGCCGGCATCGCACCGCACACGGGCGCCCTTGCGTTTCTCCTTCATCGAAATGCTGCCCCCGCGGTTTAAGGAAAATGTTTTTCAGGAAGGGAAATTACGAAGTAACTCTCTCGCATATCTGGGTGGGGATCCGAATCGCGTAGTAAGAGAAAGGATAAAGGAGGCAGTGAAAGAACAAGGAAGTAAGATGTGGCGTAGTGGAGGTCGAAATAATTTTGACCACTTGGGGATCTTTAATGTGCACTGACATCGCACAGCACACGAAAGCCTCAGCGTTTCACCTCATCGAAACGCGAGCACCGCAGTCGGGTTCGAACACGGGTACTCACATAAAATTGAACATAACATAATTTTCTGCCGAGCGAAGCATTAAATTTGTTTTTGGTAGTAGTGTATCAAGCCAACACAAGTTCCTGCCGTAGCCAGAATCTCCACATTGGATGTGTTATTGCAGATCTATTGCAGAAATAAAAACATATTGAAAATGTAAAACCGTCCTGTAGGCGTTTTTAATATATATTACAATTTGTGTTCAAAAAATCACTACCGTCGAGGCTACATACTGTGTGGTGCATTACAAACCTTCGGAGGATTTTTCAACGCGGTGCGTCGAGAGTGGTGCGTCAGACAGCCGAGTGTTGCGCGAGTGCGCGAGTGAATGGTGTGTGCGAGGCGATGACCACAGGGAGCCTGGCGAGCACGAGGAGCGGAGAGCTCACGTGTCAGAAAACCGAGGTGTAAAGGAAGACAGCGCAGCGGAGATGGGGTCATTCAAGCGTGGAGGTGACAGCCGTCGGACGTTGGGTCCGTGCTGCCGTGGACTTCCCTTTGATCACCGACGCAAGCCCCCTGCGTTCTTTGCAAGCTTGAAGGTGGCAGCCGTTGGACTGAGGGTCCATGCTGCCGGAAGGCCCCCTTGGATAGCCTGCACTACGCCTCCGGTGTTTCGGGACGTCGTCGACGGGTCTCGGCTACGTTTTTCTTTCTGCTGCTGCCGACGTCTTCGGGCTGTTGACGAGAGACCACCGGCGTCTCCCTGCAGTCCTCTCCGCTCCTAATACCGCCTGGCTCTTTTTCGCCGCTACCGTCGACGCAACGCTAGCGAAGCATCGCAGTGCATCAACCCCTGTTCCGTCCTGTCTGCAAGGCATCCCCTGGGAGGATCAGAAACTGGTGAACTCTTTCCTTTATTCTGTGGTGTTGTTCGCGTGTTCAGCGTTTCGTATCGGCTCTTTTCCTTTAAATCATAATATGGTTTCGATTTGTTTCGTCCGATATCTTCATTGTTTCGTTTAGGAGGCCGCTAGGGGGCCGTGGTGAGCGGATGTGTGTCTGTGAGGTGCACCACAAATCCTCAGGTGATTTTTGAATGCGGTGCGTCGACAGTGTGCGTCGGACAGGGGAGCGCTGCGCGTGGCAGCCCAGCGTTGCGCGTATGCGCTTTTTAATGCTGTGTGAGAGGCGACGGCGACGAAGAGCGTGGCGAGCACGAGGATCGGAGACCTGACAAATCAGAAAACCGAGATGTGAAGGGAGACAGAGCAGCGAAGATCGGGTCATTCAAGCGTGGAGGTGGCAGCCGTCGGACGTTCGGTCCGTGCTGCCGTGAACCTTCCTTGGATCACCGACGCCAGCCTCCAGCGTTCTTTGCACGTGTGGAGGCGACAGCCGGTAGACTGAAGGTCCGTGCTGCAGCAATGCAGTCTTGGATAGCCTGCTTTAAGCCTCCGGCGTGCCGTGACGCCGTCGATGGGACCTGGCTACGTTTTTCCTTCTGCTGCCAAGTTCTCCGGGCTCTTGACGGGAGACCACTGGCGTCTCTCTGTGTTCCTCTCCGCTACTACTAACACCTGGCTCCCTTCAGCCGTTTCCTTCGACGCAAGGCCAGCCACGCGTCGCACTACAACCACCCGCGTTCGCCCTGTGTGCAAGGCATCTCCGCCTCACCTGGGATGCTCAGTACTTGAACTCTTTCCTTTATTCTGTAGACTTGTACGCATGTTGAGTGTGTTTATTGCTTGTTTTCGTTTCGTAGCGGCTCTTTTCCAATAAATTTTAAATACTTCTTTGTTTTCTTTTGTTTCACCTTTTTATTCTTTTGGGCTCTTGTTCGAAGCTGCACGCGATAGCGTTCCCCTTCTGAAAGTCTGGGACGCGTTACCGATTCGCGACAGTGTCACGTTGGCTCTGTCTCCCTGCAGTGACTTCTAGTGGCAAATGTCGGATCGACCAGATGTGGTTAAAATCGTCAATCGGAAGTTGAGAGGATTCGACGGAAATCAGCGTTTTGTCCGTAAGTGGATTGTTCGCAATTTTAGAGCCAAAAGACTGCCAGCCGTGTCGCCGATGCGCTAACCCGAACGCCGGGCACTAGGCCTAACGAGGACTAAGGCTCACCGAGGCCCCCGGTGCCACCGCGTCCGCCGTGCGGCAGCCAACAGGTGGTATGAATATCACCCTGCAAGGTCGCAGCGCCGAAAAGGGCGAGCTCGACGCCACGGAGTGGATCAGTACTTAACCAATGCAGCCTGGTAGAGAAATGGCCACGGAAAGCCAAGCTCGCCTCAGAAGAGGTAAAAGTGATAGACACCTCACCAACATCACCCAAGCTGGGCGGGAAACAGCAAGCGGAGGAATTGATCGCCTCTTCCCGAGAATGAATGGAGAATAATTTTGCGCCTCAAAGGAAGCATGGTAGTAAAACAGTACGATGGACCGACCCTGACCGACGCCATACATGTAACTGTACCAGCTCGTAAAGAACGAGAAACAAGAAATTTTTGTCTTCTTCACCCCCAGCTAGAGACAAGCTCCTACACCTCACACACCTGGACATTGAAGAGAAAGTGCACGAGATGGCCGTTCACCTGGTAGTGCCCGACAACATCTCGAGAGGAGTCATCCACGGAACAGGACTCAACACCTCACCGCAAAAGATCAAGCAGGGGATAGCAGAACATGAGGAGAACCCCAAGGTGCTCGAGATCAGACGACTAGGACCATCATGCTCACATTCACCACCAAGGAGGTACCGAGGAAAATCAAATGCCTAGGTGACATCCTGAACTGTTACTGTACAAGAAAAAGTACGATGTATGCTATAAGTGCAGAGGCCTGGGACACCAATCCGGCGTATGCGAGAGCAAGGAGGAGAAGCGCAGGGGCAGCGGCATCCCCAACCCAACCGAAGGACACGACTGCCACCCTGCCTGCAAGCTGTGCGGCCAGCCACACCCCACCGGAGACAAAACCTGCAAGGAGATCTTCAGAACACTATTCCATTCTTAAGAAGCGACAGTGGGAGAAGCCCCAGCAACAGGAGGAGGGGGAGGAGAAACTACCAGAACATCACAGCAGGCCGTACGAAAGCAACGCGCGGGCCACGAGCAAAAAGTGACACCAGTCGACTTCCTTCCCGAGGCTACCGCAGCAGGCCAACGCCACCCCTCCCCCTTGCGGCACCACCCGCCAAAAAGGTAGGCTGGGAAGCGGTGAATTCCCAAGACTCAGACATAGTGTGGGAGATCAAAGAGCAAATGAAACAACAACACGAAATGATGGAACACCAAGCAATGGATGCTTTACAAGGAGCAAACACAAGCTCAGATGCAGGAGCTACGTAATCACGATATCGAACTCTAAAGGGAGAACACTGAGCTCAAAGCTCAACTCAGACAACCGGAAGAGCAACAGGAGGCCATGGCCGATAAGTCGTCCGAAACCGAGCTAGAGGCTCCGGCACCGCCAAAGCCAAAACGAGCTAAAAAGACCGATTCGGGCCTTGAGAAGGCCGAGGGCAGGGTAGACAAACATGAGGTATACATGCAGCAGCTCAAAGAGATAGTTCAACAGACGGCCATAGGTACCCAGCGTAACGCGGAGAGGATAGACGAACTCTAAGCCCTGCTCAGCCGACTAGTCATCACAATGGGAACTAGAATAGACCAACTGGCAGAACATCAAAAACAAATCCTTCTGCGGTTGACTCATGGTCGGACTCAACACTAGGGCAAACACAATATGTATTGGAACTGTAGGGGCTTCACAAAAAAAGGCGTTCTCCAAGGCTACATTGCGAGAAGCGATGGTCCAGACATCATCGCGCTGCAAGAGTGTGGGAAAAATGTTAAACTGAATAGATGCAAAACGTACCCAGGCCGGTTCGCGAAACACTCGGACTGCTACCCCGGTGAACAGAAATATCACCGTCATGCAACATGAAGCAGGATGCACGCAGATTCAGTATGTATCAACGGTGATTATACCGCAGAGGCGGAAACAACGCATCGTACGAGTCCTGAACGTCTACAGCTCTACTAAACTAAGGAAAGGTTTTGGCTTCAGGGAGCTCTTTGCAAAAGCGCTAGCACTGGCACAAGGGCAGCAGCGTCTCGTAATAGTAGGGGATTTCAATGCGCCACACCAAGCATGGGGATACAACCGCTTCGAGATAAAGGAGAGAGAATTATGGGACGCCATGATACAGTGCGATTTAACACTCCTTAACGAACCACTCGCACCAAGCAGGCAGGGTAACGGCGTGTCTTGTGACACCTCCCGCGACCTGGCCATGATCGGAGCGGAGGTTGAGGCTACATGGCACAACACGAGAGAGCCTAGGAACTGATCACAGAATCCAAGAGATCGTTGTCCAAAACGGTATCAAAGTCAAACGTGAGAGGAAAACCCTCAAATCCATCAATTGGCAGTCCTTCCGAGACAACGGAGGGGATACATAACTGAATCGACCAATAGCATCAATCAGGCGTGCAAAGAGCCTGAGGAGGAAATAGAATTATATGAGGAATATGACTGGGTTGATAGCCGCATGAGACAACTGTGGCAAAAGAGAGAGGCAGAAACCGAGTTAACACAAAAAAGGGGGCAACCGTAACCTGACAAGGAGAATAGCGGCTCTCAACAAGGAAATTGAGAGCCACGCCCAAACACTAAATAAGCAACACTGGAACGACATCTGCGATGGACTGGATGAGCATTAAGCTCCGTCACCACCTGGAAACTATTGAGACATTTCCTGCACCCAGACAACACCAAAGGTCAGACCAGGAGAAAGATGCAGACTAACAAACAATTTCCAGGGGTCGGAGGAGAATATGAACAACCAAATAAAAGAGAGGTGCATAGGGGAAACAAACACCAAAACATTCCCCGAACTATAGCGGCGAAAGCAACAACGAGCTAGACCAACCAATCGCCATAAGAGAGGTCCAAGCTGCCTTAAACAATCTCATCGGAAAAACCGCTGCTGGCCAAGATGGGGCCAATAATGAGATGCTTAGAAACCTCTATGACAACTCCCTGCAGCAACTAACAGCATTCATTCAAAATTGTTGAGAACGGGAGGAGATACACGGGGAGTGGAAGAAAGCAAATCTAGTCCTCATCCCCAAGCCAGGAAAAGAATTCAAACTTGAGAACCTTAGGCAAATATCGTTAACCTCCCGTGGAGGCAAGCTCGCGGAGCACGTCATACAGAATAGGCTCAACGGATGCAAGGAACTCTACCCAGACAGCATGGTTGGATTCCGACAACTATCCACAAACGACGTCATGCTACAACTCAAAGAACAAGTATTCGAAAAGAAGACTAGCGACTCGAGAGTCATAGTTGGAGTGGCCGTCAGCAAAGCGTTTGACAACGTCATACACCAAGCGATCCAGTCACACCTCAATCCCCTAAATGTAGGAAGCAAGCTATACAGCTATATCCAAAGCTTCTAGCGGTGAAGATAGTAATTGGGGGTACAATAAGAGAAAAACATTAAGCTAGGCAACAAGGGAAGAGCACAGGGATCGGTGCAATCCACTACCCGTTTGAACATTGCTATGATTGGGCAGCCATAACGACTCAGAAAGCTAGAGGGCCTCTGCCACACACTCTGACGACCCCACCCTTTGGATCGACAGAGGGGGGAGCGATAGCCAAACAGAAGGCACCCTACAAAGGGCAATCTGGGAAATGGAAAGCTATCTCAGACCCATAGGGCCAAATTGCCCGCCAGAAAAATCGGAGATGCTAATCACGCACAAGCAGTAGGTCAATATCCAGCTCCTGGTCAACAACTCCCTGGTCCCAAGGGCGGACTAGGTCAGGATGCTGGGTATGTGGATACAACAAAATGGGAGAAACACCGAAGCAATAGACTAGAAGCCACGACCAACCAAACTTGCATGGTTCTCAACAGAATAGTAAACAAAAACGCGCGGATGAAGGAGGCGAACTTGCTTAGGCTTGTCCACTTTTTCTTCATTAGCCGAATATCCTACGCTATCCCGTACTTAAACACAACTAAAGCAAAAAGAGACAAGGTAGACATCCCTATCAGGAAAGGTGTGAAAACATCACCAGCGTTCACACCAACCGAGACGATCCTCAACCTAGGAGTGGCAAGCACTCTAGATGAAATGGGCGAGGCGAAACTCACGGCACAATATGTTGGACTAACTGGCAGCAAAACGGGCAGATCTATCCTTAGGAAACTAGGCTACCGAAACCCAGAATCGCGAGAGGGGATAACCACCATCCCCAAAGAAATTGCCAACATGTTAAGAATACCCCCCCCCCTCCCAAGGAACATGCACCCCATACACAACGAAAAACGCAGGTGAAGCAGGGTCAAAAGACTCCAAAGCTCCCTCCTCCAAAAACAAGGGGTAGTGCACACCGAGGCGGCAAAGTACCCAGAAGGGCACTACGCTGCAGTAGTAGTGAGCGACAAAGGCGAGCTAATCTCGACCTGTAGTGTAAGACACTCTTCACCAAAGGAGGCAGAGTTGGCGGCGATTGCCCTGGCAATCACAAACCCATCAACCAGAGTAATCATCGCCGATTCTAAAACAGCAATCAAAGCCTATGACAACGATAAGTTGTCCAATGATGTCCGCAAAATTCTGCAAGCAGGCAAGAGAACGTACCCAACGACCTAATTAGTATAATATGGGCACCTGCCCATAGTAGACTCACAGGAAACGAGATCGCCAACGAGGTCGCCCGAGGACACACACACCGGGTCCCAGCGAAGGCAGACTACTCCCTGTCCAAAAAGCGAAGCTTAACCGCATGCAGAGAAATTCTGGAACACTACAGAATTGGCAGTAGGACCCTCCCTCCCCCCTCCCCTATAGATCTCTCACAAAGAAGGAAGAAGTAATCTGGCGAAAATTGCAGACGGGTACCTTCCCAAACACATATATCCTACACAAATGGCGTCCTGAAGTGCAGTCTTCCAAATGCAAAAACTGTGAAGGCATAGCGACCCTAAATCACATGCTCTGGGCTTGCCCAGCGCTAAACGGTCTACATGGAAACAAAGAGTCATGGGAATCCTCCCTCCACAGCCAGGAAGAACAAGCCCAAAAACAAGTCATTGGTCAAGACCAGGCCGCCACCGGCAGTCAACTGCTTCCGGTCGACGTATAGAGGGTAGGTAGACGGCGAAAGGGGAAGCTGCGTCTCACCCGATCCCCCATACTCTCTTACGGGTGCAAATAAAGTTGTTTCTCTTTCTCTCTCTCTCTTTGTTGTTTCGAACCTGCCCGCGATACCGTTCACCTTCGGCAGCCGGGGATGCGTTACCAATTCGCGACACATACGCGGCCCTCGGAGTGCCTTCTGTGAACGCATTCCGACCAGGTGCGTGTTTGCATGAGCGCGCTAATGTTATGTTCTTTACCGTACCATCATTTTAATTTACCTTATTGAGTGATATTATTGGTTAGTGTATTCGTGCATTAGTATATTCGTGCATTCGTTCACTAGTGAGATCGTTAGTGCAAGGGGTGTTAGTGTTGCGTTATCGAACGCCTAAAACATCGGACGGCGCATGCGAGCGCACGATAATACTTGAGCACACGCCGCACGCAAACGTAACACAAATAGCGCAAGGGGTGGTCGGTTGGCAGAGAAGTTTCTCGGAGATTGCCATAGTAGGCGCACATGCACAGCAACAGCAACCGATGAAACAAACGAAAAAAAACGTCGGCTTCTGCTCGTTACCGCCAATAAGGCACAGTGCACGCTTCGGCACAGCAACATCCTGCCGCTGGTGCTGTAGGACGTGGTTCTGATCGCCCTAGTGGCTGCGCCGAGTGAAGGCATATCCTTAAAAAGAAGATCGAAAGATGCAGCCGGAAGCTTCCAAGGAGGGCTCAGGCGCCTCCAGAGCGTCGATGTCCACTCCCGAGCAGCTTGGTAAGTACGTGAAGCTTTAAGTTGACCAGGGGAGTCCTCGCTAATCTGTTCAGCAGCATGAGTGCCGATAACGCCCGCAAACGTAGCGGAAGCGAATGCCAGTTGGAAGAACGACGCTCCGCGGTCGCGTTATCCACCGTTTAATAAGCAGCAGTGCAACTTGAGGCAACGCGACATGTGACTACAAACGTGACATAGTAGACAATCATACTCGGCATGCAACACAGTCCGGTTACAGCGACATTTGGAGTCCCGGCAATGTGATTATTTTGAGCGCTTGCGTCAAGACTTTCCGACGGCGAATGTGAACTCATTTTAACTGGGTGCCGCGTGGAACAACGCTGTGCGCAACAGCAAGCAGAAGAAGCTTTGGAAGTCCAATGATTACAGGCATCTGCCGCTCCAGGTGCAATTCTTGCCTTCAAGAACATCATATAAGCAGTGTCTAGTTCGCTTTCGTTCACTTTACCGCATTACGCAGCAGTGCTTTACTGGTGCGCATTGTAAGTTTTAAAGATAATATTGAGGGTACACTCACCATGTATGTCCATACATGAAATACTGGCGGAACTCGTACTTGAACAGTCCCTGCTGGGTTGTCTTCATAACATAATTGCATCTGTGTCTCTGTCCGGAAGTTTCCCGCCAGTAACTTCTCATAGCTAACCAAATTCTTCCATTGGTGTTTAATGCCTGCGCACAAGTAAATGAATTATGGCAATACAGGATGTTGACCAAAATTTCAGCATTAAGATAACTGTATTGGATAATAAATATAGTGTAAAACTGAAAGTGAGGCTTCCATTTTACGTGAAATAGACCGCTCTTGCTTTCGTGAAGCTGCAGATTCTGCGCTCCCAAATATTCGGTTATACAAGAGCAACGGTGCTGAACCTATGCTTGTGTCCACTGTACTAGTGGTTGTGGGAATATAACGTTCCGATCTGCGTGAAAAATCTCGTCTGATACATATAGAGCGTCACTCACGTCGTTAGTCTGGCTAGTTCTATTTGAAGAAGAGCGCGCCATGGAAGGCGGGAAATTTCAAGTTGCGTGATCATGGTCATTGCATCAAATGTGAAGTCGTTACGAAGCAAAAATTAATTACCTGGCTTAGAAAAATTAACTTGTGTTTGCATAGATGGGATTAGAAAAACAAAAGGTGCATTTTACATTAGTGCGTATGAAATAAATAATGTGTTGTCCCGTCGTTTACTTTCAGCTCTGCTTTCCAAAGCCGGGCACACAACTGGTTGGGTCGCCTGAAGCGTTTGGGGCACACAGACACCAAGACTTCAAATGATTAATTTGCATTTCATGGCGTTTTGAAGCGTAGATGCGTAATTTAAAAAAAAATTGTGACAGATGGAGCACAGGAAAATTCTATACATATTATTCCTTAATTGCTTTCAAAAAAATTCACAAGCTTTGTACATCTGCAAACCTTACCGCAACGAGAATGGTGGAGATGTAAAAAATTTTTTTAGTGTTTCCAACAGTATATTAAGTGCTATAAAAACGCACAGCGCGGGAGCTATATGAAAGGCCAGAAATAGCCTTCCCAGAAATAAACTACGGACTAAAAAGAAAATTGAATAATTTACGCTCACAACAAAAAGACATATGAATGTTGCCGTGTGTTTTGTTGTAATCATCTTCAATATTCATGATATTATATTCGTCATTTAGTGAAACAAGAACATCATGGTTCTTGTGTCATATGATAACAAACAGCTTAAAAAGGAAAATTGAAAAAAGGTTGCGGCACCAAGCATGGGCCACCTTTTGTGAAGTGCTCCGAAGGGGTGGTGTAAGAAATCCTCCTCTCATGTGGTCGCTTCTATACAGGGCAAAGCGAGCGCGGCGTTAACGTGAAAATAAGGGAGCACGAAAGAAACGTACAGCATAATGAAGGCCGAGATTTGCCCACGGAAATAATGTCCTGCCCGGCACGCCCTTGTCAGCCAAGTTTTGATGTGAACGGATCATCGCAAGAAACAAGAGCACGAAAGCTCGGGAATTAACTGGAGTATTTTTTATCGGACAGAAAGGAATCATGTGCGTCAGCGACACGTCTATTTCTTTGTACCATGACGAAAACTATCTCACCCGTTCTTTGTCATATCAAACGAGAAGCATCACGGCATTCTTTTCATGTATAGCGGCTTTATATTTCTGCGCTTTGCCTCCAAACAAAGCAGCTCTGAGTGCCGCTCCGTCCCGTCTACATTCATTGTGTCCGTGTGTGTTTACCCGTGTGTGTTTAAAGGGCCCTTTAACGAAAGGCTGACTTAAATCGTAGGTTCTATGCTGCGGCGGTCGCACCTGCATCAAGTGAAATGGTGGATGTGCGCATATATGCGCTGTTAGTGCTCATTAGAATCCAAGAATGTCTATATTATCCGGATCCCACCACTATGGCACCCCTCATAGTGTGGGTGTGTAGTTTCTTGAACCGAATTGTAGCTTTTCTTCGCCGCGGATGGACAGAAGATTCGGTCGTTTAAAACATCCTGGTTAGTTATCTGGTATTCTTGGGTGCAGGGGAAACAAATGACCCTCTTTACAGTCTACGTCAACAGGTGCTGTTAACTGCAGTCATTGTGTCTACTGCGATCGGTGTAACAGTGAGTGAGCGCCGTGTTTGTGTTTTATGCCCTATCCCATTGATACCTCTTACTCTTATGGTTCCTATTCTGTTTGAGTTGCTTTGTTGCCGAGGTCAGTAAGTGTTAATATACATGTTCTACAAATTCTTCTTTTACAAATCTGCACATGGACCTTTTCACGCACATAATGAAAAAAGGTGCGCTTTATTTCTTACAAAACAAAAAAAGAGAGAGCACTATTGGGAAGAAGCCTGCACCAGCCTTGTTTGCAGGACACACTAACCCAGGCCCTTATGTCCTTGGCCTAGAGGAGGTAAACGACAGCTACATTAAATATTAATGCCAGGGTGAAGAAAGTGATTAGCTGGTCAAAACTAATGGTTTGGTTTATAAGGGTTTTGGCGTACCGAAGCGACTCAAGCTATGAGGGACGCCATGGTGAAGGGTTTTAGAAAATCCGACCACCTGAGGTCCTCTAACGTGTACTGACATCGCAAACTACATGGGCCTCTAATCATTTCGCCTCCATCGAAATGCGGCCGCCGCGGGCGGGATCGAACCCGCGTCTTTCGGGTTAGCAGCCGACTGCCATATCCACTGAGCCACCGCGGGGCCGTACGTCACAACTAATGAAAACCAGGATTGGACTACAGGTAAGGCATGGACTACGTGCGCGCAATGCCCACCAGAGTGGCAATTATACTCTAATGGGACCTCCACGCTCCCACGTTTCGTTTTCAATGTTCCGTGTAATCAATTTTCTGCCCGTAGCTTTCAGAACACCGTACCATCTTTCGATTATAGGCTTACAATTGCGCCCCGTAACCATCGCGAGACGCTGTGCGGAGAAAGTAGTTAGTATAGCCACACTCCGACTTTGCCATCGCGAGCGCCACCGCACCACTTCTCAAGGACGCGCAGCCCTGCACTGCGCCTTTTTTTTACAAGCTTCGCCTGCGTCAGCATTTAATGCGCTTCTAGGATCAGCGGTCGTTGTAAAAAGGCGAATGATTTTAAATAGGAGGAAATAGGACTAATGGAACCTCGTTTTACTAGTTTCACTTTGTGTCTCCGCACTTACAGAACTGTAATGCTAGGAAATATATTTGTATCAGTTCGTTCGTCTTCATTTGAGGACACCAGGGCCTGAAGGTCTAAAAATTAACATGATTTGCTTATGTCTGCGGTTCGTCATAACACAAAACATAATTACTGGTTGCCATTGCAGCAGCTTTTCTACCACTGCAGTTTCGAACTGAATGTGTTATAGCGAAGCATGTTACTTATTTTAATGATGCCCAAACGTAAGCGAAAACCCAACCCGAGAAAAGCAGTCTAGTTTAGAACACCAAAATAACCAGAAAAAGAAATTGACTGATGTCTGAGTAATGTACACTGTGGTCACGCTGTTACATTTTTAAATAATGTTACCTTCGGAATGCGCACCGCTTGGGAACCGCCAAGAGAACAGCTGGCTTAATAAATTTGTTTGCAAACAGATTTAAGATGCTGTGCATGTATCCGGAAAGCCGGTATTTTCTTGTATTCAACATGCCCCTTACGAAGTTAATGTTGAAACGCACAGAATGCTGTGTCCCTCAGCTGAACGCAGGCTTTAATGTAGAGAAGCTGCTTTAATACAAATGCATCTAAAGATTTTCTATGCTGATTTACATTTATTCTTTAAAGCATGAGAACCAAAATGTACAATTTCGATGTATTCAAGACGGCCATGGCACGACAACTTTCAGGTAGGCGTATGCGACTGTTTTTCTTTAAGACGGCTTGACACTATTTCACGGCGATAAGGTTTTCGTGGAGACCATGTGGGTCTTGAAAACGCACATTTTCCGGTCAGAGCAGAAACCAGCCGGTCAAAGCTCAAATACCTTATTTTTTTATGTGCTGCAGCCACAATATATCGAGTATTCAGATATCGAGTTAGAAAACCAAGGTTTCCAACCTTGCTCGGTCCTTAGAGCTAGAGAAACAAGACATGAGAAACACTTTCCCTGGCCTGATACAAATGAGGTCGAGCAAAGGATATAGTGACTTGGATTTGCCGTCGTGCGTAAATTTTGTGTTCGACTGCCGAGGTAGGCATAGCATCTCTGGTGTGTCATGGAGGGTAACAACTCTGTGTGATTTTTTGTACCCTATCAAACAAGAAAATCACAGTAGAGGAAGCTCCTCCGCTACACGGCAGTGTTAAGCCGAATGAAGCAGTTAGAAGTTTGTTTGTGCAGTGTAGCGTACAGTAATTTCGACTGAGGCAACGCTGAAAGAAACGCAGGGCAAACCATGTATGTTATGCAAAATTCGGCGTGAGAAAGTGTTTTCTAGTTGTGCCTTGTCGCAAGTATTAGTAATATGAGCATTATTATAAATATTAGGGCGACTCCCCCCATTCTCTATAAATAAAAGAAGTTTAATGGGTTTCTGCCGGTCTTTGCAGTTTTTTTCTTACACTCCTCAAAGGATAGAGGGTGCATTAGTGTGAACGTCATGCACCTCATTATTTATTTAAATTCAAGCTTTTTGAGGCGCTTGATGAACGCTGAAACAAAGCTTATTGCTGAGATTTTGAAGACACTTGGTGCTGATCGGGATGTAATGTATTCAACGAGTAAGCACTGCCCAATTTTATTTTCTATTATTTTGGTTACACTGACCGCACCTCAACTCCTCACGCCGAAAGTACAATCTTCTCGCTACCTTCTCAGAACTCGATCAGCATACAGCACTGTTTTGAATACAATAGTGTAAATGGGGCAAATTTAATACGACGAAACGAGAAATTTTGCTGGGAAAACGACATTGCCTCCTGTATATTTTGATGAAACTGGTCAAGAGCCCAGACACAATAAGGCAACACCACGTGCACTCATATTTTCATATTCTAACGCAAAATCCATCACCTCACCTAAAATATCAATTGTATTCGGTCCCAGCTGAACAGCCATTTTGTTGCATGTTCCCGATATGTGTCCCTAATGAACCTGAAGTTGAACACACCTTGGCAAGGGATGTACTGGCATGCAGGAAAATGGACTCCTTTCTTGACTTATAGCTTTGTACGCAAATGCAACTTGAGTTGCTATATCTCAACGGTTTATCATTGAAAATAGCGGTCTAGACTACCATATCCAATGGCAGATCATGAGTTCAAATGAGTTAACAACTTCTTTCCAGTAATAGCAACTCACGCTGAACCGAAGAAACGAATGCAGAACAAGCAGGAAATATATCATGAAAATTCTAGGTGTCAGTAGTGGATAGAAAAATTCCCATGTTTTATATGACTTGAGATAATGATCCGATACCCTTCATAATCCAAATGTCTTCAAAATCCTTAAGGCAAAAAAACTTTTTTATTTTCCTCCTGACTGCCTTATATATTTATGAAATGTAACCAAAACGCTTCAGGTACGCATTTGTGCTTTCACTTAGACATTGAATCATTTTGTTGTTAAGTGCACAGTGCTCATGCAGAGATGTTCCGGTAAATTATCCTGAGCGCATCTGCAAGCTCTGTGCGTCAAAATTTGGCTTTGAGGGAAGGAAATGGCACAGTAATTGTGTCATACGTCAGCGGACACCCGAACCGCGCCGTAAGGGAAGGAAGGAAGGTGGGAGCGAAAGAAAAAAAAAGAGAAAAAGAGGGGCCGTAGTGGATAGCTCCCGAATAGTTTCGACCACCTGCTACACTTTAACGTGCACTGACATTGCACAGCACTTTAAACATTTCCGTACGGGCACCATGCTGGAATAAAATTTCTCACCTCTACCAGGTCGTCCAGTGTAGGGTTCGTGTTACCGAAAGCCGTGACGCCGAGCGCCAGAAATAGAGTGACCGTGAAGAAGTTCATTTTCCCTAGGTACCAGCGCCTACCTTAGCTATTACTGAAGCTGTATATCCTAAGAACAACTGCTCATATATATATATATACGCTTTTCATGAACACGTGACTTTGGGGGCCAAATTTTGTGTCTTCGTTATCAGGAGATAAATAAATACTTTTTTTATTACACAAGGCTACAGCTAATGAGCTGTGCCAATGTACGCAACCGCTGCAGAAACCCAGGTATTCGATCAACGTCAGAAAATTCCTCTGCAACCAGAATATCCGCACCCATTCGTCATGTCGGCTACACCCATTGTAGCAAAATGTTATTTATCATTATTTTGAAATTTATATTGCAGTTTTTAAGTTTTACTTATGTCCTTGCTGATGTGACCTTGCCGGCAAGTTTACGAGTTTTTCTTTATATTTAAGCAACGATTGTGACAAGAATACATTTTGAGTTCGCGCCTTGTGGTTTACAACAGGGCTTCAGTAGCTAAATAACAGCGTTGATTGGACGAAGTGTTGATGGCTGAGTACAAGTTTTACCGCTCGAACGTCATCGATACATAAAGTTGGAGGGAAGAAAAATATGAAGCAACGCCAGCAGGAATAGAGAAAATTCTGTATGTGGAGGTGAAACTACAGCTTGATCTTTTTTATGCCACTAAACGCCGAACTGGGTACTTCAGCAAACAGTCGTTACCCTTAAAATGTTGAGAGGAGCCACGATATAGGTTTCCGTGGCTACTATATTCTCATTCCATGATTAGTTATTATAGGGCTTCAACCGATTGCTTCTCTTTTTTATTGTTTGTAGGCACTTATATAAACACAAAATTGCAGGGTTTTTACACCTCTCTAGCGGCACGTTTTCGCAAGTGTGTTTTATTACGCTCCTGCTTACAGTCTGTAATACTTGAAAAAATCAGTTTTTTGTTTAATAAAGGCTAGACATTCTGTCAACCAGGGAGTCTCTCGAACATAGCCGCAATCTGCGGGTCAGAAAAGGTTTTGCACGATTTTTAGTTGTTAAGCTGAGATTCATATAGATCAATAAAAAAATGATTACTCTTTCTGATGGTGACTGTATTGAAAAGATAAAATCCATCATTCTATCCTAACACCGAATTTGCGACAAATATCCAGACGTGCGAAAATGAATTTAAAGCAATTTAGCTCACAGTTTACTTCTGATATTCAATCGAATACAAAATGTCCAAGGTGAAATTACAGAACCAAAATGAGCATTATTGTTTTAACATGCTGATGCCGGGAACTTTCTTCATGTTTCCTCATTCGTAAAATGCTTCCTCCTTAGTACGAATGAGTTATGCACTGTTTTCACCAAAGCATGTATTGTATGAATGCCAAAAACGTAGGTAAATTGGGGAAAAAGTTCATTTTCAAGCGTCACAATTTTGCACAATACAGTATAAATTCTTATTCTGGGAAGAAAATTGGGATGCGAAATACAGCTAGATTGCAGTTTCTAAAATTGCAGATATTTCAAATTAAGAAGCTTTGCATCCTGTGCTAATTTCATAATCACCGCAAAAAGTGTTGAGGAGAATAGAAATATCGGGAACAGAACGGGCTAATGATGATTTATCGGTAGTTTTGTGTCAGCCACATCTCAAGTCAGGATATCCTTGAGAACCACTAAAATTATATCAATATTTTCATTGCTTGCGTTGTTTGAATTTTGATAGAAGGACCATACTTCTGGTGTCACATAATTTTTTCTCTTATATCTCTTTGTCTTCGGCCATTGCATGCCGCGATATATGATACAAGCGAAAACACGCGTGAGTGCTGCCATCGAAGACAGACGACACGACGAGCTTAATGCATAAGCCCAATAAAATCGTGCTCATCGACAACATTCTTAGACTCCGTATCCAGCAGCACCACGAAGATGCTTTCTTTATTGACCTGATCCCCCGGTATCGGTTTTTCAATACGCTGTAAGTCTCCTCGCGTGGACTTTACTTTTGTGGCCGCGGAAAAGTAAAAATTCGTACATAATATGCGAAGTTCCTGTGGAAATTTTTTGAACTATTTATGGATGTTAAGAGCCAGAGCTATCAAGTTAGGCTTTAGAAATAATGTTGACTATTATGTATACGCGAAAATTTTTAGTTGAGGTGGGATATGTTCCTTTAGAATAATTTTGTAGTAATCATTCATTAAAAGCAAGAACAGAATTAAGATTATAGGACTTCCGGGTTCGAGCTGCAGTGCGTTTTGCTGCTCCCGTTCCGATACGAAGCCGCATTCCTGGTAGTAGAGACGAGTGATAGATATCGATTACCCAGCTTCACCAAGCCACTGCAGCAGCATTGCTGTTTATTAGGAGGGCGCGGTTAACATTCAAGAGAATTCCAGGTACCTGGAGAAGACATGCAGATGGAGACGTAGCTTAACGTGGGCCGCGGCGCCGCCTCTCTCTCTCGAGGCCCCGGCCGCTTGTAGAATTCTCGGAGTAGGGTATATTAGAGCGTAGTAAAGATGTGACATGAAATTCTTCCTTCTTCGCACCTCCGCATTCTTCGAGGTGCTCGCTTATTTGGCATTGGACGTGTAGCCGACAGCCAGAGGATGGACGAATGAAAACGCGCAGACGAACAAAGAAATTGGCACTTGTATAACACTCAAAAAAACAGTACAGAAATAGCTATACACAGAAGAAACAGGGGCCGTGCACTTAGCTACCAAAGCTGTCTCAAAGTAACACTCGAGCTCCAAGCTCGCTCTTCACGGCTTGCCGAAAGCCTGGGCCTGCCTATTTTGCTGCGCGAAGCCTGACTAAAAACCCACATGACGCAACACGTTCATAAATAACCCAGTTTGAAACTTTCAGAATCGGTCGTGGGCGCTGGAAGACAGCGAAGGCGTCGTAGCGCACGTTAAACTACGTCTCCCATCCCCTGGTTTTTCGAGAGCGCTAGAACTCTCGATAACATACGTCCACGCGCGCCCCGCATCGCGAAGGTCGCGGGGGGAGGAGGTCCTGACCCCTGTGCTTTGGTGCGCTTGCAGCCCCGCGCGCCTTAGGGGATGCCGAGGAGATTTCTGCACTTTTGCCAAAGCCCGCGCTGGGATCGACTCTCGCTCACTACAGCGGCCTTACAAGCGTGTTGCAGGTTTTTGTGCGCTTCTATTTCAGGCTTTGCGCAGCGAAGCAGGCAGGCCCGTGTTTCGGAAAGTCGAGAAGAAGAAGCATTTGGCTCGAGTGCTATTTATTCTGTCAGGTGTGGTAGGTGGGTTCGAAGCTCCTCTTTAATCTGTACTTGCTGATTTGTGTACAGCTTGTGCAGTTTATATGTCTAGCAACTCTCTACGTCGATGTGTCATCGTACGCCCATCATCTGGCTGCCTTCTTCAGGTCCAATGCGAAATAAACGAGAAACTTCATAGCAGCGCGGTGGAGAACTTATTGATATCTTAACATCTGGTTTTGGTTTTGAGGAAAGGAAGTGACGCAGTATCCGTCTCACATATCTCTGCGAACACCTGAACCGCGCCGTAAGGAAAGGAATAAAGCTGGGAGTGAAAGAAGGAAAGCAAGAGGTGCCGTAGTGGAGGGCTCCGTAATAATTTCCACCAACTGGGGACGTTTAACGTGCACTGACACCGCAGAGCATACGGGCGCTTTTTTGCGTTTCGCCTCCATTGAAACGCGGCTGCCGCGGTCGGGTTCAAACTCGGATACTCCGGCTCAGCTGGACGAGCGTCTTAACCACTGAGCCACTACAGCAGGCAATCTTTACTGCTCCTTCACGTTTTTAAAGCCCCGTGTTGCGATACAGTTTGGACCTTTGTTACGTCAGAAAATAGTGTGACCAGCTTCTGTGGTTTCTTGGCATTTTTCTGGTGCCCTTGTACAGTGACACATAACCATGAGTGGCATCGGATACATAAATTAGCTTGGGCAGCTGAAAAAGAAATAGAAGTATTGTTGCCGAGGCAGCAAAAGGAAGAAATTAAAGCCTAATGCTATAGGCCACTTCTTTCTGATCTATCATCGTACTGCCACTTTCAGCGCTGGAGGTACACGCTGGATGAGCGCGCCCAAGCATGCAAACGTCGCCAACACAATGAGGCGCTGAAGTTTATCGTACTGACGGCCCATACACGTGCCCTGGAGGGGGAGGGGGGGGGGTGGTTGGGGCATAGGGCAGTTAAAAAAACATCAAGATGTACTCCCAGTTTTTATTTGGAAGAAGAAAACGAAGTGTACTTCGCTTTGCTTAATAACACCCATTCTAATTCCTTTCTCCGGCTCTCAGTCAGTAAAAATTGAAACATTACAGGCATTGCGTAATATTGTGCACATTAAGCCATTGTCCCGTTTTCGATCTCCAAGATAACAGGACACCTGACCTTAATTGCGTATTCCAATCTATCAGCCTACATGTATTACCACTCCTTTTCCCGTCAAAACTTTCCTGCATCCAGCAATAACCCGCCTGTGTCTTGGCCACTCCCCCGCAGTGGGTATGTGTCAGCATTGTTTCAGGCCAACCAACCAACCAACCAACTAATAGCTTATTTTTCCTTCCCCTTTGCAAACAAGATGCGACGTCCCTCTGCGCTGGTGCACCTCTTCCGATCGGATTGTCGTTTCTCATTTGATAACAGTGGCTAGTGTGAGTTGCTATGAGTGTTCGGTGCCTTGCGAACCATTTCTTCATTGCGCTCGACTCAGGGTTCGCACCTATCAAAACCCTTGATGTTAAGCCTCCTGAGCGGTAATCTCTTGCCTCCCATCTTACCACCTTGATACCGCTTGCTAAAAAGTTAGAACGGTTTTTCTCCTGATTATCTTTCAGCCTTTAGGCGTAAGACTCAAGCCATACTGGTAATATTGTCTCCCTTAAGAGATTCACCTCACCCCATTAAGCTTGAGCCAGGGAAATTTCATTAGGGGAAATATATCTTTTCCGCTAATTGTTCCTCTCTTCAGTATGCACACAGTGTTTCTTTCTGTCGTCCTCTTTCCGACGTTTCTATCATTCTGCCTTTTCGCGGTAACTGCTTTCCTTTTAGTCCGCCCCCTCGCCTTTGCGGTGTTGTCGCTTTTCCCTTTCAGCTTTACTCCCGTGCATTTTTTGAGGTCGCGGCGTTTGTTTTTTTTTTGTCATCCTCCTCGTTACCGTCCTGCCTCTCTGCCTCTTTGCGTTCACGACGTTACATGATATCTGCCCTGTCGTCATTGCATTCCACAGTCGTTACACCCTCCGCTCCCATGGCGTCAAGAATCGCACTGTTACGTTCTGTGAGCCCGTAAGTAATGTTCAATAGCTGATAAATTTCGACGAGGTCCTTCCACGTAAGGACTTTAATCGTTCATAATAGCCATTTGCTTTTGCATCTTCTTGAAATCACCAGCTGTTCAGTGCTATCCAGCTTTAGGCTTGACCCATTCCAGAAGTTCTTCTAAACACAACTTTATTTCCTCCGGCAGCAATAGTTTTTTTTCTAAAGAACATGGACGTGGTTTGAAACATTCAAAGATTTCTTCAATGCGCTACACACTGAATCTCTGTTTGAAAAGTCTGAATAATTCAGGGAAATGTTGAAGGCATTAACCGCGTCGAGGAAGCTAATAAATGTTGATCCAAGAGCTCTTATCCACTGTTGCGACGCTGCATCCCACCACGGCCATCACTGTTCTGTCTTGGCACATCACCGTTGCAATTGCTGTTCTTACGTTAAGGACATCAAGATAAACACAGCGCAGCCTTGACGCAGGGGTGAGGCACAGAGGCACACTGTGTGTTTTTTTTTGTCATGAAGTACCAACTAGCCCGATCCACCGCGGTCAGTGCCAAGATCGTATGATGATGATTCGAAGAGGGTGTGGTCAGTGCAACGGAAACAACCGGCTTTCTTGCATTGGTTCTCTCACATCCCATCCAAAAGTGGATGGGATGAGTTATTAGGCGGTGCAACCACGACGTACGTCTCTCAAATTTAAAGCTGTAGGCGAGTATCACGCTTCATTTTTTGCTAAGGACGTCACCATTTTTTCAGCTGCAGAACTAGATAATTCACGCCTTACTGAGCAACGGTCCATTCCGTGGAAAGCCTAGCCTAGCTTTTAATGCGTATGTGCACCGATTCCCTAGTGTTTTTTCGGAGCCTATAGTGTTAACGCACGCGTTCAGAGATGCGCAGAAAAGACTGAACTCAACAACGGTGAAATATACGCATTTTTGGAGCAGCTGGCCCGGGTAATAGTAAGGGTTAAAAAGAATTCTGTGAAGAGCGCCACAATGAGCGCATTTTCGGAGCAAAAAGCTGCCAAAAGAAAAATGTAGGTTAAAGAGAACACAGCGAAAAAAAATAGGAGGGTTCTCAGAGGATGGATGAACATTTCTGCGATATTGAACAAGTTAGGATCCCTTTCGATCAAATAGGCGCTGTGCTTAGCCATCCAATACAAGAATAACTATAAATTAAAATGGCATGCAGGGCGTTTTGCACAATTCCGCACTTCTATCCGCTCGAGTTTCTAAAGCATACAGTGGATCTGGCTCAAGGGAAGGCTTTTAACAGCATTTTCCTTCTCTGGTAACCAAATCCTCTTTCCATGTTACAATAACAAAAAAAATTATTTTCCGCAGCGCTTTTTTTTGTGTGAGCGACTGCTCTTTATCCATCGCCACTGAGAGCCCAGTACCTAGTGCCGAATAGTCACAATCCTCTGTTTAACCAGTATCGTAGTACTCATCCACTGCCCGTTCTTCTGTCTGCTTCTGCCTCCGTCGGCATTAAAACTACCCGTCAGAACAACGTACTGCTTTTGCACTTAGCTCATTACCCGCCCGTTACCCGAGCAACTTTTGGAGGCTGATTTCATCAGAAATAGGGCTTTTGATAAACGTTGCCACGTTCAACTTCCTAAGGCGGCCTGCCCGGGGCCTGAGATTCTTAACACTGTCCGCTGCGTCAAAAGAGTAATTGCAACTTTGGGCAGCCACCGGAGACTAAGGGCGGGATTTTAAGTAGTATGTTCATAAAAAAGATTGTTGTCAAGAACGAAAACAATATGGCTAGAACAGAGTACGCTGTCGGTCCTGTCCGCAAGGATCATCCCGAACCCCGTAATCGCCAGTTATCTTAACCAATACTGCGACACTAAGATGGTATCCCCCTGACCGAACCCATACCCGTATATATATATATATATATATAGGAAATTTTACCGACAAGTGACAGGAACGCCAATGGAAGCCTCCATCTCGGCCGTCGTGGCCAATTTAACCATGGAACACATCGAACAAGGAGCCCTCAGCTCATTCCACCCGAAACTAAAGATTTTCCTCAGGTATGTCGACGACTGCTTCGCCGTCATCAGAGGATTTGAGATTCAAAATTTCCTTTTTCATTTAAACTCCTTAGAACCTGATATTCAGTTCACACTAGAAGTGGAACAAGAAAACACCCTGCTGTTTTTGGACGTCCTCGTATTCCGAAACCACAGTACCCTTCAATTCTCAGTATACCGCTAACCAACCCACTCAGGCTGGTATCTGCACTTTTCTTCGAACCACATGACAGTTCATAAAGTATCAGTGGTGAAGATGTTGTTCAGAAGAGTTGAGAGACACTGCAGCACAGAACTTGACAGAAAAAAGAACAATGCGCGATATTCAAATAACTCATCATGAACGGCTGCCCAGGAGACTTTATTCAAAAAACCATTCCACGTCAAAAACACGACAACAGGCGCCAAGAAATCGCCGCCCAAAGACCAACGTCACCACAAAATCTCCCTTGCCCCTCGAAGAGCCTTCACGCATTTCACGCCGCCTACATAATCAGTATAGCATTACACGCATTTACGGAAGAACCTTAGCATTCAATTCATCTGCACTTCCACGTGCCATTATTCTTTGGAATGATCTTCCCGACTGTATCGCATCTATCGGCAACCACCAATCATTTCAAGACCAACTGCACAAACATTTTCTTTAATGACATTGTGTCTTGTTTCAGGTTGTTCTGTGTCCTTGGTCCCCTTTTCTTCTCGTTGGTATTTTACAAAGTTTTGGTTTCTTGTGCAATTTCAGCCATCTGTATGTTTTTTATGACTACTGCTTTTTCCTTTTGATGCCTATTGGGCACTTGCGATGCATTCTTGCTACTAATTTAATTTTTGTTGCTCGCGGTGATGTATGTCTTTTAGTTACGTTTTGCCCTGTATATTTATAATTGTGTTTAATTTTTGCCTTGTATCACGCGTTGTTTTTAATTTATTCTTCCTATTTGCTTAATCTATTGTTTTGCCCCCCTTACTCAATGCCCTTCTGGGCCCTGTAAGGTATTTTGAATAAATAAATAAATAAATAAACTACGTCACTTTACCTTATGTTGGAGGTGTCAGCGAAACCATCGCCCGAATCCTGTAAAAATGGTGTCTCCAGGTTGCGCAAAAGCCCACAAACACTGTTGCGCTTTGCCTACCTGTTCCCAAAGACCGGCCGCCGAGAGAAAGAGCCCAAGGCATTGTCTACCAAATTCCATGAGCCGACTGCGACGCAAGCTACATCGGCGAAACCAAAAATTGCGAAGAAAGAATTCGGCAACATAAGATCGACGTCCGCAAATTCGCAAGAGAGCGCAATCCAGTAGCCGAACATTCGGAGGACTCCGTCCATAGAATCAACTTTGACGAGACCCGCATCCTCTGAACCGAAAAAAATTGCCACAAGAGGCTCCTTCTGGAATCCTAGCATATCCAAACCACCCCGAACAACATGAACCGCACAAAAGGAAACCTTCCCCCAGTATATGCCAAGGGACTTCGCTCTTTAGCTCAACGAAAAAAAGTCGCCATTGACCTCCTCCCCACAGTGCGACAACGTGACTACAAGCATTAACCCCCCTTCCCCCTTCCTCCCCCTCCCCCACGCTTCTCGCATCAGAGCTTTTGTTCTTTTGACCCCCCCCCCCCCGCCCCTCTATACTTAAAAGACGCTAGCTACTGCCCTCAGTCACCTCCGATGAAGAAGTCTAGTCGGCTTCGAAACGGTGGGTTGAAATTAGATTTTGGTTTGAGATGTGCAGTTTATTATAAGTCTTTAAACCCAACCAGACAGGAAAATCTGTCAAAACGTTTAGTTTACAATTTTAGTTCTTGTTTTCTTCTGCGCACTGCTGTGTGCTCTGCACAACGGGAACTACAATACACAAGTGAAAATATGGGGTAGTTTTGCAGAAGTGTTTTCGATGAACTTTATTATAAGACCATAAAATATTTCATGAATGATTTCCTGAAGTTTATTTTCATTCTAATCCTGACGGGAAAGTTACTTACGAGCAATGCTGTCTCA
Organism: Amblyomma americanum; assembly: GCA_030143305.2. Lineage (NCBI taxonomy): Eukaryota > Metazoa > Arthropoda > Arachnida > Ixodida > Ixodidae > Amblyomma > Amblyomma americanum. Next base: position 84,954 of record JARKHS020013666.1, on the reverse strand, counting down.
TAAAATTTGAGACATATCAAAAGTGTTAACTGCGTCTTTTTTTTGGGGGGGGGGGGGTCGGGGGGGAGGGGGGTCAGCAAATCATTATCTGATGCGCTGAATCTTCACTGCGGCTTGTTGCCTATTCACAGCGGGAGTGCTAAGCAGAAATCTGGTTGAATAGTTTCAAATCGTAATTTCTCTCGTTAATACGAATCGCAGCAAAAACTCATACCCGATAACCATTAAATAGCCTTGTTAAACATTTATTGTCGAAATATAAATAACCTGGCGTTCACTGTTCACATCCATTTCAATAAACAAGGCTCGTTGAATGCACGGCCGTTTTTTTTAGGATTAAACATCGTGTTACTACAATATCGAGCTCCGAAAAAACATATTTAGTATCCGGTTTAGCCCGATTTCTACAAATAAAAACGAATTCTAGATAACCAATTTTTTTACTCGACGCTACTTAGCATCCCACATGGAAATACAGTATTTGATGCTCATAATCCGTGTATGCTACTTTCTGGTGATGTCTGATTTTAAATGTCGTTTTACTCATATTAATCGTCACACGACCTATTGTCACAAGATGATCAAAAAGCGCCAAGCTAACTTATGTAACAATCATTGCCTAGAACGAGCTCATTAGCAGATCTGTGTGATAAATAAACACTGCTAATCTATAAGGACCAACATCGAACTCGCTCTGTCTCACTTTCGAGCTTATATTCATTACAATCCTTAGGTGCAAGGCACAAAAACAAACTGATCAATTGAATATCCACGCCATTCAGTTTGACTTCAGATAGCACCAATTATCCAATTATCTACCAATTATCTGCGCTCTGAAAGCTTACAACATATACTCAGAACATCTAACTATAGTTAAAAGCTCACTATGTACCTTTTATGAAATACTGAACCTATTGTTTAAGCTACGGTTGCACATTAATTGAGGCGACGTCCTAGAACCCCATGCCAGTCTCCTCATGTCCAAACACTGGGAAATAGCTTCAAGAAGGTTGTTTAGGGAAAAGCAGTTTTACCATTACAGGCTTGTAATATATTCCCCCGCTTTATCTTTCCATATATACAGCTTTGTAAACTCTGTTTGTATTTTATGCTCGATTGAAATCTCATATGCACATTCTTTCCTAATCATCTTTTGTAAAACAGCGCCAACAACGTCGGACAAGCATAAGAAGGACACGGGACTTGTCCCGACTTGTCCGACGTTGTTCGCGCTGTTTTACAAAAGATGCATATGTACCAACTCACCCAACTGAAAGTCCTACTTCTTTCCTATGTTTGCGTTGCTGTTCTAATGCTACGTTTATTGTTTACTTTCATGCCCTATTTAATGCTCTACCTAGCTCTAAGCGATCTATTAAAACTACTTTCTATACCATTCGCCACTGCATGGCCAAAAATTTAGGTTCGCTGCGTGCTGACTACACTTTAACTTCACGCAAAGGTTTAATATCTGACTTTTCATATGTACACATGTCTATATTTTCATATATACTGTACGTGGTTGCGACGTTTACTTTCCTTTGTGTATTTTGGCTCTTTTGCTATCCTTGCACCAGCACCAGCATTGACGGGTTGTTCTTGGGCGCTCTCTGTTTTATTGAAAAAGAAACAGAAATTAACCATCTTTTATTGCAGCACATGTATTTCAGCACCTATCAATGTTGGAATAACGTTTTGACGAACAAAATGACTGCGTGGATCTGTTATACCCAGAACCCCAGTTAGCTGGAATAGAGTTTGATCTCTTGTTGATACAATGCCGAAAAAACTTAAGACATGGAGTATGACCATTTTGGATGCATCCGGAAAGTTTATTGCCTAGAATGTTGTCAGAAACGGACAATATTCTTGTCCAAAGCGGACAACCGGACTGTCACCTAGCACTTATAGTGACCTGGCCGCCGTGGTGGTTGAGTGGTTATGGCGCTCGGCTGCTGGCCCGAAAGACGCGGGTTCGATCCCGGCCGCGGCGGTCGAATTTCGATGGAGGCGAAATTCTAGAGGCTCGTGTGCTGTGCGATGTCAGTGCACGTTAAAGAACCCCAGGTGGTCGAGATTCCCGGAGCCCTTCACTATGGCGTCTCTCATAGCCTGAGTCGCTTTGGGACGTTAAACCACCATAAATCAAATCAAATCACTTATAGTGATCATTCCCCTGATTTAGACATTCGGTGTCTGTCTCTTTGTCTGAAGCCTGTTTTGTGGTAGGCTGGTCACCTGCCCACCGAATGATCTGCAGCTTGCTCAGGTGCTTGTGTGTGTGTACATATATATTTATATATAAAAGCGGCATGTCTCATAATGTATGCAAATCCGGAATATCTATTAGAAAGACTATAGAAACAGGCAAATGTGTCACAATTTCTTTCAGGGAAAATGTAAAGTTGATATAGAAGCGGTTGTTACCTCAACAAGCTCCTAATAGTGAGCGAATGTTTCAAGCTGAACTTTAGAGCCTAGCCACTGAGCCTCACTGGTTTGAAAATGTCTTCGGCATTTACGTTCTTCGCCGACTAAAAGGTCGGCCTAGCTCTGACATAAAGAAAACCCATCAATATTTGCGCGTATCGCAAGAGAACAACAATTACTTTTTGCGAAAAAGTATTGCATTGTACAAAACCTATCGAACCTTCCACAATAAACATAGAAAAACATGCTCTGTGCACTTCATCTCTTGTTTTCTCGACACGCGATAAACACAACAGAGCAGAACAATAGATGCCAAGCAGCGTTTTAAAAAATTCTGCCTTTGCACCACCCCAAAGGAATCACATGCTGATCGCTTTTGTGATATGCTAATTTTGTTATCGTGATTGCAACACACATAATGCTGATGCGGAATGCAGAAAACTGAACGCACTAGTCATTTTAAATTTAAGATAGTTGACCGGGAATGAAAAGTACATATATATGGAATAGATGTGCAACGTGGAGATTATGTACGTGGGGTTCATATCGGGGTGCAGACTCGGTATGAAGGTTAAGAAAATTCATAAGAAACAGCGCGTATAGGAAACAGCACGCGACTAAACACCACCTCCCGCTCACGATCACCAAAAACATCACACAATGTCAGTGGACCAACACGGAGTACTCCCTAGGCAACGACCACTACATTATTCAAACATCCTTGCATTGCGATGTCAGTGCGCGTTAAAGAACCCCAGGTGGTCGAAATTTCCGGAGCCCTTCGCTGCGGCGTCTGTCATAGCTTGAGTCGCTTTGGGACGTTAAACCCGCATAAACCCATAAATAAAAAATTCAAACAACCTTCGCACTAAAGCCAATCACATCCTCTGTGAAACCACAACTAACAATCAAAGACTGGGATAAATTCCGGAATCTCCAGAAGGAATCCCCTGCTGAGATAGAACACCTTTAAAAATGGGTGAATACGCTCACGAAATACGTCTGAAGTGCCACATCCCAAGTTCCGAGCAATCGGGAAACGGAAATCGTGGACAGCAGACTGCTCCACATTCAGGAAGCACACTATAGCATGAAAAAAAGATGGCGCGAAAACAAACACAACAGACCTCTCAAACTAAGGATAGCGGCCTTAGTAAAAAAGATCGAAACACATGCATTACACCTAACCCGGAAAAAGTGAGGCCAGATTTGCAACCACATGAAAGGAAATCTGCGACTGAAACTGATATGGAAACTTTTACATTGCCTCTTAGAACCAGAAAACACTACAGACTTTCACCAACGTAACGTCACTCGCATCGTCCACAAATTAGATGTGGACGACAGCACCCTGATCCAAAACTTAAAAGTCAGGTATCTCATAACCACCGCTAGGACCGCACTCCCCCAATGCTCAGGCCCTCCAAACCCCGAGCTCGACCGAGACATATCGACGTGGGAAGTGAAAGCAGCCATACACAAATTGCGCACCACGTCGGCGCCGGGCGCAGATGAAATCACCAAAAAAACATTACGGAGCCTGGACGAAAATTTAGTCCAAGCCGTAACCAAACTGTTTAACAAACACTGGAGGGAGGGCACCCTCCCGCCGGAAAGGACCCACGCTAAGGTCACCTTTATTCCAAAGCTAGGAAAAGCACTTCAATTGGCCAAACTCCGTCCCATCTCGCTCACCTCATGCCTAGGAAAACTCTTCGAGCACGTTATTATCGGTCGTCTCCAAACCCAAATGCATGAACAGGACCTCTTCCCAATCACGATGCTGGGATTTAGAAGGAACCTGTCTACGCAGGATGTAATGATTGAAATCTCGGAAGAAATTCTACACCCCAGACACGGCAACCGCACGAGAGCACTACTAGCCCCAGACTTCACGAACGCGTTTGGCAACGTCCAGCACGAAGACATACTAAACGCCCTTTCTGACTTGGGCGTAGGTAGAGCACACGCTTTTATAACCGCCTTTCTTAATAACAGGACGGCAAAGATTAGGTTTGGGTCCGCGGAATCCTCCCTCTTGCCCCTAGGAAGCAGGGGCACACCCAAAGCTACGTTTTAGCTCCAATTATCTTCAAAATTACCCTCATATCGATGGCGCGAAAATTAGAGCGCATCCCACATCTATCCCATTCCTTCTACGCAGATGACATCACCCTGTGGACGACCACGGAAGATGTCGGCGAAATGGAGGAAACCCCCCAAGCGGGAGCGGACGCGGCAGCCGAGTGCGCGGCCTGTATAGGCCTCGCATGCTCGCCGACCAACTCCAAAATCCTGCTGCTCCACCCGACCGCGGACCGTCACAAAAAAGGGGCAACCCCTCTATACAAGTGAAGGACGACGGCCCCCCCAGTAGTGGAGGTAAAGAAACTCTCGCATTCCGGCAATGTTCATCCAGAGCAACGGCCTCTATAGAGAGAACATCTCCAAACTCACGGTCATGACACATCAAACCACCAGGCTAATCAAAAGAATAGCAAACAAGCACCGAGGCATGCGAGAGCACGACCTCAGGCGGTTAGTGCAGGCATTCATGGTTAGCAGAAAGGTATACTCACTCCCCTATCTTCACCTGACAAGGATGCAGAAACGGACAGAGTGAACTCGCTAATAAGACAGGCTCTGCAAATCGGCCCTAAATATCCCACAAGGGACCAAAACAAGAGACTCCTCCGCATGGGGGTCCACAACACTCTACAAGGACTGACTGAAGCCCACCACATAGCGCAGTTGGGCAGACTGCCTCACCACAAGCATGGGCAGACACATTCTAGCCGCATTAAAGATTCAAGCCGTATTAAAGACGGATCCCCCTCCGGGCAACACCCACAGCATTCCTAGACAAATCAAGGAAAAGCTAATCGCCCACCCACTACCCAAGAAGCGTACACCCAACCCAGCAACCGGAAAGACGCGAAGCACGCGCCAAAGCCCTGTATACAATACACGCGGACAACGAAGACGCAATCTACGCAGTCGCGGCAGAATATCCGTGCAACCCAGCCTACGCCCCAAGCGTGATGTCACACGACCTCAAGCACAGGGCTTCGGGCACGATAAGGGCAACCACCTCCGTCGAAGAGGAAGAGGCGAGCCGTAGGTCTGGCCATAGATTCTTCTACTGCCACACTCATAATGAGCGGCTCGAAAACCGCAATCAGGAATTTTGCAAAGGGGCAGATTCATTCCGCACCTACAGAATTCTCCAATCAAGATCCCAAGCCCCCAGAACAGTTCAACTAGATTGGGTGCCAGCCCACGCAGGCAACCCCAGAAACGAGGAGGCGCACTCTATTGCTCGAGCGTACGTCACCCGAGCACGCCAAGCAGCCAAGAGGGAATGCACGCGGGACAGACTGATCACCTACAATGAAATCACGCTCCACTGATATGTTTAGCGTGATTGGGCTACAATTCGACCAAGTAATTCCTCACTACAAAAAAATATTAAAAAATTACATCTACGCACTTGTAAACAATGTAAATATCAATGTAAACTACCTTTTAAAATACGCGGAATGTCCTAGTCGCGTGAGACCAACTGAGGCTTGTTCACAGTAGCGGCGTGACCTGCTCTGCACTTTTTTTTCGTTCTTCAAAGTTAACTAGTTCGTTAAGCCTAATTAGCTAAGTCTTTAATTATTACCTTGACGACCAAGGTGTCGATGGAAAAGATGTAGATGACTGAAAAACAATTGATGAAATGTTTGCACAAATCATACCGTTAACGTAAACTAGTATTTTAATCGGCCTTGAACCCCACTTGCACAACAAAAAACCGTCCAACTTCAGCCAGGCTTTTAGAATACACCGAGGCCCTCTAAGACGACGCACGTTGCTGGCTATTGTATGGAGCAACTCACAATATCTTTAAGAGCGTTAGCTCTTACTCATCATGTTTCGAGGTTTCGTGGGGTCTGCTACCACCCTGTGATCACAGCGCCATCTGTTGCAGGAACTGGTCATCACGTTTCTAGATTTCGTGGGGTCTGCCACACCCTGAGTTCACAGGGCTGTCTGCGCCAGCAACTAGAAAACGGCCCATCTTGCATTGAGACATCTAGCGCCATCTACAATAACATTGTAGAAACAACCACCTGCCGCGTGCCAGTGATGACGTCATGGTCTAATATGGTGGAAAGAGGTGGAACAATGTGAGTATGACGTCAGGGGACGAAATGGCAGCACAGATTTGGTTTCTCGAATCCAAGGTGGCAGCCATTAAAGTTGGTAAAAACAAATAGCCTATAACGGGTAGGAAAACGGTCCCGTAACGGGACCGCTACATATGTATACATTTGTTCCTCTATATATACACCGACAACAAGGGGCACCATCCGGGGACATTTGTGCATCGAATTTGGTAAGCAAATAAATCCCTATTGGCTGTGACATAGAAATAAAACCACAATTAATCATGAACAACTATCCGAACAACTGCCATCCGTGAAATTTGGATCTGAACGCTGGAACCCAATGAAAAGCCGAGTTGACTGCGCACCTATATTATATTTGGCTTAACTACGGTAATCGACCGTCATTTCTTTCTAATGCCGGCATGGCGCGTCGCTATCTCCTTTCCTGACTGGAATATCTTTAGCTTCATACCGAATGTGCTACCCGAATTGCACACAACGTTCCCAATCTCCACGTTGCACACTTCTTCGTATATATGTTACTTTGCATTTCCGGTCAACTATGTTAAATGCAAAATGACTAGTGCGTTCAGTTTCCTGTCTACCGCTTCAGCATTATCTTTCTTTGAATCTCAATGTTAAATAAAGCATACAAGAATAGCAATCAGCACGTGATTCTTTTGGGGTGGTGCAAATGCAGAATTTTTAAAAATCTGCTTGCCGTCTATTGTTCTCCACTGTTCTGGTTATCTGGTGTAAAAAACCGCGAAAACAAGTGCACCGAGCACGTTTTTCTCTATTGCTCAAGGTAAGCTAGTTTCTGAACATCGCAATACGTTTCCGCAAAAAGCAATTGTTGTTCCCTTGCGACACACCAGATATTGATGTTGTTTTAATGTCAGAGCTCTGCCGACCTTCTAGTCTGCCAAGAACGAGCGAGATCACGAGTTCCATAACACACACTCTAGGGTGCCAGGCTGAGCCGCTAGGCTCTCAAATCCTGCTTGGAACCTGGTTCTAGCACCTCCCGTGTTATACATCAAGGAATTGTAAAACCGTCATATTTGCATTTTGTAAGAAAAAGAACTCTGATCTGTCCTTCCTAGGCTTCTACCAAGCAAGCCTGCAACAAATTGTTGCATGCTTGTTGAGTAGTTGATAGCAGAGTAGCGAGAAAGAGATAGGAAAGTAAAAGATTAGAAGACCAGGTCAGTACAATTAGAAGACCAGGGCAATATATATTATTGGGCCGGCGTTTTGCTGAAGTCTGAAGGTCATCCAACTACACAAGCACAGCTTCAGAAACACTAAGAAATTGCTGAGAAACCAAAACTTCTATTTGGAGCTTGCATGTACGATGACTACAACCAGCCCCTCACACTGCAGTAATTAAATAGGGTATTATCTTCAGGTAAGAAGACAGCACCAGGCACAGATAATGTGCATTGCACTATGCTCGCCTATCTCTCTGAGGCTTCCGTATAGGCATTGTTTAAATTCTGTAATAAAGTATGGACAACTGGGAACACACCTGGGGAGTGGAAAAAAGCAGTCAGAGTACTCTTATACCCGAAAAACCACCAACAAGACCAAGCAGTTCCAGACCAATAGCCCTCACCAACTGAATTGTTAAATCTTGCTAAACTGTAATAAACGTAACACCGACGTTCGCACTTGGATCTCGGCAACTATTTGACGTTCATCAGTGTGGATTCAAAACACCATTCTCGACCACTGATCACCTTGTCTGCCTAGGAAACACCACCCGGGAGGCGTTCATCAACAAGCAACGCTGTATCGGGCTCTTCTTGGACTTGGAGAAGGCCTACGATACCACGTGGAAGTTCGGCATCATCCGTGACTTAGCAGAGCTAGGTGTCCAGGGCTGGATGCTGAACTGCTTGGACGACTTCCTGACTAACCGCACACTCATAGTCTGGCTAGGAGTAACTGTATACATGACTTTCCTCCAAAAGGACGGCGTACCCCAGGAGTGCATTCTAATCACGACACTCTTCGTAGCAAAACTAAATTCCTTATCCAAAGTAATACCCAAGTCCACAATGTATTCGATTTATGCATATGACCCACAGATAGCATGCACTTCCTCCAGCATATCATCCTGCGAGAAACAATTACAAATCACACTAAATAAACTAGCTGCTTGGGCAGAGAAAAATGGAATAACCTTTTCTCCTATAAAACACAGTAGTTGTTCTGTTATCTTTGAAACGGGGCCTACAGGTCGATCGCAACTTAAGCTTGAATCAATCCACACTTCGGATTAAACAAGAACATAAATTTTGGGCATCACTTTTGACAAGAAACTCAAATTTCTACCGCACATTAACAACGTTAAGAAGAAAGCATACCAAGCCCTCAGTGTATTAAGGGTGTTCTCACGAAAAAAACTGCAGGTCCGACAGAACATGCCTATTAAAAATCTACCGCTCTCTAATGCGCTCCAAGCTGGACAACGGGTGCATAATATAGGGTTCAGCAAGAGCATCCTACTTGAAACGACTGGATCCCGTTCATAATCTTGGTCTGCGCCTATCAACTGGAGCATATAGAACAACCCCAGTAAAGTCTTTACGTTGAGGCTAATGAGCCCATACTAGGGGATATAATTGTCACACTTGCATGCGCATACGTCCTAAAGCTCATTCTCTTCGTAAACATTTCTGCCATCCCATTGTGATCAATCGCCCATCTAAAAGATTATTCAACAATGAACCACCTTTTATCAAGCCACTAATAATGTGTTTTGAAGATAAATGCGCAGAGTTAGCAGTACTGTGTGCCCTGCTGAATACTGCACAAAGATATGATTAATTGCCACCATGGTACAGCCATCCCTTGAGAATGTGACTTCACACTGACACACAAAAAAGAAACGCCTTATGAGGACATACTACAAGAATTATTTGCTTTACAAGAAAAGCATGACACCTACACTGAAATTTAAAATTATGTGCTAGAAAACAAAGTCATGTCGGAAGTGCAGTAATTCAAGGAAAGAATAGAAAAATGAGGCGACTGCCACAGTACGCATCGGTTTTTACTGCCGAGTGTCATGCCATCTTTGTAGCCGTAGAACATAAAGAATAGCATCATTTACACACATTTTTGAGTATACCCAAAGCACTGCACTCCAGAAATGCTGGTGAACCCATAATTGGATACATCATACATAGCAAAGTTTAAATGACAAAACAAACACATAATATTATATTCTGCTGGGTCCCTAGCCTTGATAGAATTTTAAGTAATGAGACAAAAGGTGCATGCGCAGCGCAAGCTAGAATTGGTCAAATAAAACAAGTTAACATACGACACAGGGGTTTTTGAAATTACTGCAACGTAAACTCAGAATTAAGTGCCAGGTTGCATGGGAAGAACAGGCAAAGCAAACTGCATTCTATAAATCCCAATTTAGGTGAATGAAGATCATGTAGACATCATGAACGTTTTACTGAATTCATTTTATGTCGGCTACGCATTGGGCACACACATTTTACGCACTACTTCTTACCGACAATACATGACAAACCTCTCTACGAAGTATCTGGCGATGAACTTACACTAAACTACATTTAAATTTGATGTAGAAAACTGGAACTAAGAAAAATTATTTTAGAACATTCTGCAATGAACACACCCATTACACCCCATGTTGCTTTTAGGTGGTCGAGCATTGGTTGGTTGATTTTTGGAGTATTTTTACTTTTCTCAGAGAAGGCAATGTTTAAACTCTAGGTACAAAAAGTGTTCCCTTTAACAAAAAGCCCGAACCTTGTGTTTGGCACATCATAGCCTAAGTTGATTTTGCGTCATTTAAATCAATATAACTGAGTAACTGTTATCGAATGCAGCAAGGTAGAAAATAAATTAAATTATTATAGGGAAATCAATGTTGATTTGGCACCCGTGTAAAAAAAAGCTGACTTATTAAATGATAAAAAAATCATCTCCAGGTTAGGCACTACCCCAGGCTCACAAGTATAGCTGGAAAAAATTTTGCGCTCAACAAAACATCTAAGTCGGCCCCGCACAGCAAATGTGTTTCGCAAACCGGCTGAGAGGGGAGGTCATGCAATACTATGCCTAAAATGCTGCGTTTAATTTTAACCGTGGCGGCATATATTGCTGCAATTTCTTTTTCCCGAATAAAATAGCACCCACTCATTCTTTATGCGTATTTACTTATGAACGCGGTGCATTCTGTTAAAGGTGGTTTTGAAAGGCATTACCTCAATCGCGAATAGTTAATTGCTCTCAGAGAACGGTAGCCTGCCAACCAATCTTCTCCACTGGACAATTCAAAAAGGGCAACGAGCAATGTGTAGTGCTATCTGACCATGAATGAAAAAATTGTTCAAGTGTATTGGTTAGACTTTTTATTGCGCATTTAAATGTGTAATTGGTATGAATTAAATGAGTGTGAACGGAACACACACATCTATCCTTAGGTGGGCGGATGAGATTGGGAAGTTTGCAGCCATAGGGTGGACGCAGCTGGCAAAAGACAGGGTTAATTGTAGAGACATGGGAGAGGCCTTTGCCCTGCAATGGGTGTAGTCAGGCTGATAATGATGATGATGATGGTGATGATATTTTTTCTAGTCAAAGAGTTTTGCGTGCGTAAAAACAGATCTGAAGCAGGACTCTGGTTAAGAGATGTAGCGATGGTCACGAAGTTTTTATTCGCAAAAACGAATCTAACACCCGTTTGTTACGATGTATTACGATGTGCAAGGTTATCGTAGGCGCCCTTGGCGTTCAGAAACAACGCCATCATCAATGTATTTAGAATTTTCGGTGCTGGACGGACATTAGCAGGCCAATCACATTGTCCCTTGAGGAACGTCCGCGTCTAATCCGGACATATATTTCGTATACATTTCATGCCGCTCCAGATACCATTCTACGCGTGTTCGTAGCATTGTTTTCGTCACTGTGCCGACGCAGCTGGAAAGTGGAATCGGACAGTGTGATGTAATGTCGAGAGGTGATTTTCCAGGTATTAGAAGTGGAGCCAGTCCACTGGTCTCACATTCAATAGGAGCTCTGCCCACTCTCCATGGCTTTTTGTAGGAGCTAAATGTACCCGTCGGGCCTCTTGATCTAGGTTGGCAAGCGCGGAGCACGTGGAAGAAATTTCTAGCCGTCATCTGTTCACCAGCGTCACCCTCGTGCCTAACGGCGGACGTCCCACATCCTGTAATACCTCAAGTGTGACGTGGAACGTCATCTAACGGCGAGGGAGGAAAATGTGCGAGAACCCTCTTATGCTATCTTTGGCATCAAGACTGCCTGAACCGAGACCCTCCTTAAGCTATTAGCAGACAAGACAAATGAAATGAGGGGCTCGTTTGACAAACGTATTGACACGTGTACTTATCTTTATCGGGCGACCACGTTTCGCCGCCTAACAAGTGTTATCGCACAGCGCGGGACGCGCCTGCATCTATCCGAAGTTTCTGGCAAGTCATCGATGCTTTTATTCGCTGTCTGTTGTAGCCGAACCTTATGTTATCTGATTTCATCGCCCGACGCGAATGGTGTAGAACTTTGTGGAAGGCACGCGGGTCCCAACGATTAGTCTGGAACATTCGACGACTGCTATATAACAGCCGACGCGCTTGACCCGCGGATCAAATTTTCGACGATCGCCGACCGTGTTCGCCGCTACCATTGTGCTGTAAATGTAGCCTCTTTTTGTGGGCACAGGTTCGCCCAATAAAAGTTAGTTTTGTCTTTCACAGTATTGCTACTGTGTTCTTCAACGTCACCACCAAGTTACATCTGGTGGAGGTGCTGGGTGTCAATCCCAGTACATCTACTGCTCGACCGTGAAATTTGCGTCGCAAGAGGTATCGCTCGACTGCATGGAGGGAAAACTGAAGGGTTGCTGACAAACTTCAGCCAGGAGTTCAAGCACATCAACAAGGGCATGACAATCGCGTACATCGAGGAAATTCTGGAAACCAGTAATGCGTTTGTCCTCTCGGATTCCGCCACATCTACCCCGACGACCATGGTTCCCGAACCAGACTACGACATTAATCCAAGTCTCCCCGTGATTAAGTCTGCTCCGACGATACAAAGGCTGCTTTTCGACATCATCGAGGATTCGACAAACACCAGTCGCCAAGCATCGCATAATCACCGAGGAGTGCGCTCGACCACTCCGCCAGACCCCTTACCGAATTTCGCCGCGAGAACGTGAAGCTATAAGAGAACAAGTCGACGAAATGCTGCGCGACGACATCATCCAGCCGTCGAAAAGCCCGTGGACATCCCCTGTGGTCCTGGTGAATAAAAAGGACGCAACCCTACGTTTCTGCGTCGATTATCGTCGTCTGAACAAGATCACGAAGAAGGACGTATACCCCCTCCCACGGATAGACGACGCATTGGATCGGCTCTGCAACGCAAAATACTTCTCGTCGATGGACCTCAAGTCTGGCTATTGGCAAATAGAAGTCGACGAAAAAGATCGCGAAAAGACCGCCTTCATCACCCCAGACGAGCCTCTACGAGTTCAAGGTTATGCCATTTGGACTGTGCTCGGCGCCTGTAACGTTCCAGCGCGTGATGGACACGGTTTTAGCAGGATTGAAGTTGCAGACCTGTCTCGTTTACTTGGATGACGTCGTTGTCTTCGCCGCAAATTTCGACGATCACCTTAGGCGACTTGCCACAGTACTAGAGGCCATCAAGTCATCAGGGCTCACACTGAAGCCAGAAAAGTGCCGCTTCGCTTACGATGAGCTTCTGTTCCTAGGCCACATCATCAGCAAGTCTGGAGACCGCCCTGGCCCGCAGAAGACAGCTGCCATCGCGGAGTTCCCGCAGCCCATCGACAAGAAGGCAGTGCGTAGATTTCTTGGCATGTGTGCCTACCACAGGCGATTTGCCAAGGACTTTTCACGCATCGCTGAGCCGCTGACACAGCTAACTAAATGTGACGTCGAGTTGAAGTGGGAAACGCCGCAGGCCGACGCATTTCAAGAACTCAAACGATGCATGCAGTCGCCGCCCGTACTTGCGCACTTCGACGAGCACGCCGATACCGAAATCCACACTGACGCCAGTAGCCTAGGCCTCGGTGCCGTCCTAGTCCAGAGAAAAGATGGGCATGAGCACGTGATAGCTTACGCTAGCCGGTCGTTATCAAAAGCGGAAGGCAATTATTCTACAACCGAAAAGGAATGCCTCGCCATCGTTTGGGCCACAGCGAAATTTCGCCCTTACCTATATGGCAGGCCATTCAAAGTGGTCAGCGACCATCACGCATTGTGTTGGCTAGCTAACTTAAAGGACCCTTCAGGACGGCTGGCACGGTGGAGCCTCAGACTTCAAGAATACGACATCACTGTAACCTACAAGTCCGGACGAAAACACTCAGATGCCGATTGCCTATCACGCGCCCCCATTGACCCGCCGCAGCAAGATGACGAGGATGACGACGCCTACCTTGGAATAATAAGCGCGGAAGACTTCGCCGAACAGCAACGAGGAGACCCGCAGCTAAACGCCCAAGTCGGTTATTTGGAAGGGCACACGGACTTTGTCCCTAGGGCATTTAAGCGTGGATTGTCTTCGTTCACGCTTCAAAATAACCTACTCGTGAAGAACTTCTCACCAGTCCGCGGCAACTATCTTCTTGTTGTTCCGTCGGCGCTGCATCTAGAAGTACTGCACGCCCTACATGACGATCCGACCGCTGGGCACCTCGGTTTCTCCCGGACGCTATCAAGGATACAAGAAAGATATTACTGGCCGCACCTAACCGCCGATGTTGCCCGTTACGTCAAGACATGCCGAGACTGTCAGCGACGCAAGACACTACCGACAAGGCCAGCGGGATTACTACAGCCGATCAAGTCTCCTTACCGACCTTTTCAGCAGATCGGGATGGGCTTGTCGGGACCGTTTCCGACATCAACTTCCGGAAATAAGCGGATCGTCGTGGCGACTGGCTATCTCACCCGCTTCGCTGAAACTAAAGCTCTGCCGAAAGGCAGCGCAGCGGAAGTGGCGAAATTTTTCGTCGAGAACATCCTGCTGCGACATGGTGCTCCAGAAGTCCTCATCACCGACAGAGGAACGGCTTTTACCGCAGAGCTCACGCAAGCCATTCTGCAATACAGCCAGACAAGTCACAGGAGGACAACTGCCTACCATCCGCAGAAGAATGGTCTCACGGAGCGCCTGAACAAGACCATCACCGAAATGCTAGCAATGTATGTCGACGTCGAGCACAAGACATGGGATGCAGTCCTGCCGTACGTAACATTCGCTTACAACACGGCGGTGCAAGAAACAACACAGCTCACGCCATTTAAGCTGGTTTACGGCAGGAGCCCGACGACGACGCTCGACGCCATGCTGCCGCACGTCACTGACGAGGAACATCTTGACGTCGCTACCTATCTCCAGCGCGCCGAAGAAGCTCGACAGCTCGCCCGCCTACGGATCAAGAACCAGCAGCGTACCGACAGCCGACACTACAACCTGCGACGACGCTTCGTCGAGTACCAGCTCGGCGACCGTGTTTTGGTATGGACCCCGATACGCCGACGAGGACGCTATTTCGGACCTTACAAGGTCATTCGACGTATTGGCTCACTGAACTATGAGGTCGTGCCAGACGGCATTTCGCATTCACAGCGGCGACGCGCACGATCTGAAGTGGTCCACGTGGTGTGCCTTAAACCCTTTTACGGACGCTGACGAACATCCTTATTTTGGTTGTTTTATTTGCTACGAGTGCTTTTCTTTATTTCGTTTGTTTGCAGCATCGGGTCCATGCTTTTCAAGAGGGGGGCAATGACACGTGCCATTATCTTTATCGGGCGACCACGTTTCGCCGCCTAACAAGTGTTATCGCACAGCGCGGGACACGCCTGCATCTATCCGATGTTTCTGGCAAGTCATCGATGCTTTTATTCGCTGTCTGTTGTAACCGAACCTTCTGTTATCTGATTTCATCGCCTGACGCGAATGGTGCAGAACTTTGTGGAAGGCACGCGGGTCCCTACGATTAGTCTGGAACATTCGACGACTGCTATATAACGGCCGACGCGCTTGACCCGCATATCAGATTTTCGACGATCGCCAACCGTGTTCACCGCTACCATTGTGTTGTAAATGTAGCCTCTTTTTCTGGGCACAGGTCCATTAAAAGTTAGTTTTGTCTTTCACAGTATTGTTACTGTGTTCTTCAACGTCAACAGGAAGTCAACAGTCACCGAAACCGAGGTACATAGAGGGCATGCTTTCATTTTTTATTTGGTCTACAAATTGCGCGCGCGCGCGCGCGCGCGCGCGCGCGCGCGTGTGTGTGTGTGTGTGTGTGTGTGTGTGTGTGTGTGTGTGTGTGTGTGTGTGTGTGTGTGTGTGTGTGTGTGTGTGTGTGTGTGTGTGTGTGTGTGTGTGTGTGTGTGTGTGTGTGTGTGTGTGTGTGTGTGTGTGTGTGTGTGTGTGTGTGTGTGTGTGTGTGTGTGTGTGTGTGTGTGTGTGTGTGTGTGTGTGTGTGTGTGTGTGTGTGTGTGTGTGTGTGTGTGTGTGTGTGTGTGTGTGTGTGTGTGTGTGTGTGTGTGTGTGTGTGTGTGTGTGTGTGTGTGTGTGTGTGTGTGTGTGTGTGTGTGTGTGTGTGTGTGTGTGAGAGAGATATGTAACTGTTGCGAGGAAGGCGCTATACACCAGAATTTATATACTTATGGAGTAGATATCTGTGTTCAGGAGTTCAGTTTCCAAGGTTATTTCTATAGTAGAACGGCTGACAAGATGCAGCTAAGCGATGACGCTGCAAAGTTCTTGATTTTCACCAAATGAACAAAGAGCGGTATATCTATATGCAACTCCAGAACACTTTTTAGAATGGCTATAGAAGCGGGCAACTGTGTAACATATTTATTGATCTCGCAGGAAAAATGTACATTTGATATAAAAGCTCTTGATATCGCAACAAGCTCTTATTAGACAGCCAATGTTTCAAGTTGGAATTGAGAGCCTAGTGACTCAGCCTCACTGGTTTCAAAATGTCTTCGGCATTAACGTTCTTGGCCGCCTGGAAGGTCGGCATAGCTCTGGCTTAAGAAAAAACATTATCTGCGCGTATCGCAAGAGAAGAACAATTGTTGTTTTCGAAAAGTACAGCATTGTTTTGAAACGGTCTGACCTTCAGCTATAAACAGAAACACATGCTCAGTGCAATTGATCTCTCGGGTTTTCGACACCAGATAAACAGAACAGAGGAGAACAATATATGGCTGCACTGTTTTAAAAAAATTCTTCCTTTGCACCACCCAAAGGAATCACATGCTCTTCGCTGTTGTGATGTGCTTATTTTAACATCGTGATTGCAACAAAGATAATGCTGAAACGTTATGAAGAAAACTGAACGCACTAGCCATTTTAACATTAAAATAGTTCACCGATAATGCAAAGTAAATATATATGGGATAGATGTGCAAGGTGGAGGTCGGTACATAGTGTTCATTTCGGGTTGCAGACTCGGTATGAAGCTTAAGAAAAATCAGTCAAGAGAGGTGATGGTGACACACAATGGCGACTTTTAGAAAGAAATGAAGGTGGACTTGCGTAGTTAGGCCAAGTGCAAATTAGGTGCGCTAGCAGTTAGATTTTTCCTTTGGTTCCGATGCTCAAATCCTGTGTTCACGGGTGTGTTCGACATGTCGGCTTCGATATATCGGCCAAAGAGAGGCACGCTTCTGAATAAGCTTCAGTAATAGAACTCCTTTTATTGTAACGTGCAAACATTGCTGGTCAGGAATTCAGTAACCTGAAAATCACCATCTTTGAATCAACTTCTGTACGCACCATGAGAAAAAGGTGCGAGTGTCGTAGATCTCATCTATAAATTCAAAACAGCATCTTCGTGAAATCAAAGCACTGGGAAACTCAGCTGTGCACCTAAAGAATAAAATTCAGAATTAAATTAATAATTTAGTACATAAAACATGCTATTCCCTCTTATTACTCAAGAGCCGCAAGAGCTGGAGCAACTGCGCATCAGAGGTTTTTGGAATTTGTAATTTCTTTTTTTTGAAATTATCTTCAGTCATAATTTCTTCTTACTCTTAACAATTTCGTTTCGATTCTCTTTTTTGGATATCGGTTATTTTTATTATGATTATTCCACCAGTCCTGCCACACTCTGGTGAGTCACTGGGAGGTGTTTACACGACGCCCCAAGAGACGTCGTTATGTGCACCATGAAGCAATAGTACAAAGGCGCAGGCTGCCACTTTGTTTCGTTTCTTTCTACCCCCTTTTATCACGTCTTTCACCAGACATACACATACCTATAGTAGAGATGTCAACCACACCATTTTTAGGAAAAATTAGGGGTGCCTACGAAGACATTCTCCTCATCATCCCTAATCAAGGGTCGAACATGGTATCTCCTTCCGATTAGTTATAGGCCTTCCTGGTAAACTTGACCGCCTGGTAAACTTCCTTCCTGGTAAACTTGACATTCCTGGGTCGGAATGCCTCTATGTGCCACGCGTGTCCTTCCTTCAATAAACTCCGGCGATTAATGCACCAAGAAAACCTGTACTGACGAAGGCACCACGCGCTATGTATAAGGAATTGATTGGAAACTACAGTCAAATAGAATGTGTGTGTGTGTGTTTGCATGTGCGTGTTCCGGCGTTTTGTGCTGTGCGTGTGTTCCGGTGTTTTGTGCTCTACCCGAAGTACGGCCACATGACACCCTTTCTGCAGTTCTGTTCATCGCTCGCCACATGCGTAGGTGCCATTTTTCTCAAGATTTTTTTTTCGTGGATTTTTTGTGTGAATTGTTACAACCTTTTTTAAGCCCCTATAGATACTCGTTTGGAGTAGTCATGCAGCAGTCGACTTGTCCCCAGTTCAGTTGAAGCGTCAGTCAATCCTTGTTATAGATATGTTTCTTAACATGTGGCAGTATACATTATATCAGACAATATATATATATATATATATATATATATATATATTTGTGTGTGTGTGTGTGTGTGTGTGTGTGTGTGTGTGTGTGTGTGTGTGTGTGTGTGTGTGTGTGTGTGTGTGTGTGTGTGTGTGTGTGTGTGTGTGTGTGTGTGTGTGTGTGTGTGTGTGTGTGTGTGTGTGTGTGTGTGTGTGTGTGTGTGTGTGTGTGTGTAACTGTTGCGAGGAAGGCGCTATACACCATAATTTATATACTTATGAAGTAGATATCTGTGTTCAGGAGTACAGTTTCCAAGGTTATTTCTATAGTAGACCGGCTGACAAGATGCAGCTAAGCGATGACGCTGCAACGTTCTTAATTTTCACCAAATGAACAAAGAGCGGAATATCTATATGCAACTCCAGAACACTTTTTAGAATGGCTATAGAAGCGGGCAACTGTGTAACATAATTATTGATCTCGCAGGAAAAATGTACATTTGATATAAATGCTCTTGATATCGCAACAAGCTCTTATTAGACAGCCATTGTTCCAAGTTGGAATTGAGAGCCTAGTGACTCAGCCTCACTGGTTTCAAAATGTCTTCGGCATTAACGTTCTTGGCCGCCTGGAAGGTCGGCATAGCTCTGGCTTAAGAAAAAACATTATCTGCGCGTATCGCAAGAGAAGAACAATTGTTGTTTTCGAAAAGTACAGCATTGTTTTGAAACGGTCTGACCTTCAGCTATAAACAGAAACACATGCTCAGTGCAATTGATCTCTCGGGATTTCGACACCAGGTAAACAGAACAGAGGAGAACAATATATGGCTGCACAGTTTTAAAAAATTCTTCCTTTGCACCACCCAAAGGAATCACACGCTCTTCGCTGTTGTGATGTGCTTATTTTAACATCGTGATTGCTACAAAGATGATGCTGAAGCGATATGAAGAGAACTGAACGCACTAGCCATTTTAACATTAAGATAGTTCACCGATAATGCAAAGTAAATATATATGGGATAGATGTGCAAGGTGGAGATTGGGTACATGGTGTTCATTTCGGGTTGCAGACTCGGTATGAAGCTTAAGAAAAATCAGTCAAGAGAGGTGATGGTGACACACAATGGCGACTATTAGAAAGAAATGAAGGTGGACTTGCGTAGTTAGGCCAAGTGCAAATTAGGTGCGCTAGCAGTTAGATTTTTCCTTTGGTTCCGATGTTCAAATCCTGTGTTCACGGGTGTGTTCGACATGTCGGCTTCGATATATCGGCCAAACAGAGGCACGCTTCTGAATAAGCTTCAGTAATAGAACTCCTTTTATTGTAACGTGCAAACATATGCTGGTCAGGCATTCAGTAACCTGAAAATCACCATCTTTGAATCAACTTCTGTACGCACCATGAGAAAAAGGTGCGAGTGTCGTAGATCTCATCTATAAATTCAAAACAGCATCTTCGGGAAATCAGAGCACTGGGAAACTCAGCTGTGCACCTAAAGAATAAAATTCAGAATTAAATTAATAATTTAGTACATAAAACATGCTATTCCCTCTTATTACTCAAGAGCCGCAAGAGCTGGAGCAACTGCGCATCAGAGGTTTTTGGAATTTGTAATTTCTTTTTTTAGAAATTATCTTCAGTCATAATTTCTTCTTACTCTTCACAATTTCGTTTCGATTCTCTTTTTTGGATATCTGTTATTTTTATTATGATTATTCCACCAGTCCTGCCACACTCTGGTGAGTCACCGGGAGGTGTTGACACGACGCCCCAAGAGACGTCTGTTATGTGCACCATGAAGCAATAGTACAAAGGCGCAGGCTGCCACTTTGTTTCGTTTCTTTCTACCCCCTTTTATCACGCCTTTCACCAGACATACACATACCTATAGTAAAGATGTCAACCACACCATTTTTAGGAAAAATTAGGGGTGCCTACGAAGACATTCTCCTCATCATCCCTAATCAAGGGTCGAACATGGTATCTCCTTCCGATTAGTTATAGGCCTTCCTGGTAAACTTGACCGCCTGGTAAACTTCCTTCCTGGTAAACTTGACATTCCTGGATCGGAATGCCTCTATGTGCCACGCGTGTCCTTCCTTCAATAAACTCCGGCGATTATTGCACCAAGAAAACCTGTATTGACGAAGGCACCACGCGCTATGTATAAGGAATTGATTGGAAACTACAGTCAAATAGAATGTGTGTTGTTTGCATGTGCGTGTTCCGGCGTTTTGTGCTGTGCGTGTGTTCCGGTGTTTTGTGCTCTACCCGAAGTACGGCCACAGGACACCCTTTCTGCAGTTCTGTTCATCGCTCGCCACATGCGTAGGTGTCATTTTTCTCAAGATTTTTTTTTCGTGGATTTTTTGTGTCAATTGTTACAACCTTTTTCTAAGCCCCTATAGATACTCGTTTGGAGTAGTCATGCAGCAGTCGACTTGTCCCCAGTCCAGTTGAAGCGTCAGTCAATCCTTGTTATAGATATGTTTCTTAACATGTGGCAGTATACATTATATCAGACAATATATATGTATATATATGTATATATATATATATATATATATATATATATATATATATATATATATATAGTGTGTGTGTTGTGTGTGTGTGTGTGTGAGATATGTAACTGTTGCGAGGAAGGCGCAATAAACCATAATTTATATACTTATGAAGTAGATATCTGTGTTCAGGAGTACAGTTTCCAAGGTTATTTCTATAGTAGACCGGCTGACAAGATGCAGCTAAGCGATGACGCTGCAACGTTCTTAATTTTCACCAAATGAACAAAGAGCGGAATATCTATATGCAACTCGAGAACACTTTTTAGAATGGCTATAGAAGCGGGCAACTGTGTAACATAAATATTGATCTCGCAGGAAAAATGTACATTTGATATAAATGCTCTTGATATCGCAACAAGCTCTTATTAGACAGCCATTGTTCCAAGTTGGAATTGAGAGCCTAGTGACTCAACCTCACTGGTTTCATAATGTCTTCGGCATTAACGTTCTTGGCCCCCTGGAAGGTTGGCATAGCTCTGGCTTAAAAAAAAAACATTATCTGCGCGTATCGCAAGAGAAGAACAATTGTTGTTTTCGAAAAGTACAGCATTGTTTTGAAACGGTCTGACCTTCAGCTATAAACAGAAACACATGCTCAGTGCAATTGATCTCTCGGGATTTCGACACCAGATAAGCAGAAGAGAGGAGAACAATATATGGCTGCACAGTTTTAAAAAAATTCTTCCTTTGCACCACCCAAAGGAATCACATGCTATTCGCTGTTGTGATGTGCTTATTTTAACATCGTGATTGCAACAAAGATAATGGTGAAACGTTATGAAGAAAACTGAACGCACTAGCCATTTTAACAACAAAATAGTTCACCGATAATGCAAAATAAATATATAATGGATAGATGTGCAAGGTGGAGGTCGGTACATAGTGTTCATTTCGGGTTGCAGACTCGGTATGAAGCTTGAGAAAAATCAGTCAAGAGAGGTGATGGTGACACACAATGGCGACTTTTAGAAAGAAATGAAGGTGGACTTGCGTAGTTAAGCCATGTGCAAATTAGGTGCGCTAGCAGTTAGATTTTTCCTTTGCTTCCGATGCTCAAATTCTGTGTTCACGGGTGTGTTCGACATGTCGGCTTCGATATATCGGCCAAAGAGAGGCACGCTTCTGAATAAGCTTCAGTAATAAAACTCCTTTTATTGTAACGTGCAAACATTGCTGGCCACGAATTCATTAATCTGAAAATCACCATCTTTGAATCAACTTCTGTATGCACCATGAAAAAAAGGTGCGAGTGTCGTAGATCTCATCTATAAATTCAAAACAGAATCTTCGGGAAATCAGAGCACTGGGAAACTCAGCTGTGCACCTAAAGAATAAAATTCAGAATTAAATTAATAATTTAGTACATAAAACATGCTATTCCCTCTTATTACACAAGAGCCGCAAGAGCTGGAGCAACTGCGCATCAGAGGTTTTTGGATTTTGTAATTTCTTTTTTCTGAAATCATCTTCATTCATAATTTCTTCTTACTCTTAACAATTTCGTTTCGATCCTCTTTGTGGATATCGGATACTTTCATTATGATTATTTCCACCAGTCCTGCCACACTCTGGTGAGTCACTGGGAGGTGTTGACACGACGCCCCAAGAGACTTCTGTTATGTGCACCATGAAGCAATAGCACAAAGGCGTAGGCTGCCACTTTGTTTCGTTTCTTTCTACCCCTTTTTATCACGCCTGTCGCCAGACATACACATACCTATAGTAAAGATGTCAACCGCACCATTTTTAGGAAAAATTAGGGGTGCCTACGAAGACATTCTCCTCATTATCCCTAATCAAGGGTCGAACATGGTATCCCCTTCCGATTAGTTATAGGCCTTCCTGGTAAACTTGACCGCCTGGTAAACTTCCTTCCTGGTAAACTTGACTTGACATTCCTGGATCGGAATGCCTCTATGTGCCACGCGTGTCTTTCCTTCAATAAACTCCGGCTCTTAATGCACCAAGAAAACCTGTATTAACGAAGGCACCACGCGCTATGTATAAGGAATTGATTGGAAACTACAGTCAAATAGAATGTGTGTGTGTTTGCATGTGCGTGTTCCGGCGTTTTTTGCTGTGCGTGCGTTCCGGTGTTTTGTGCTCTACCCGAAGTACGGCCACAGAACACCCTTTCTACAGTTCGGTTCATCGCTCGCCACATGCGTATGTGTCATATTTCTCAAGATTTTTTTTTCATGGATTTTTTGTGTGAATTGTTACAACCTTTTTCCAGCCCGTATAGATACTCGTTTGGAATAGTCATGTAGCAGTCGACTTGTCCCCAGTCCAGTTGAAGCGTCAGTCTACTCTTGTTATTGATATGTTTCTTAACATGTGGCAGTATACATTATATCAAACAATATATATATATATATATATATATATATATATATATATATATATATATATATATATATATATATATATATATTATATATATATATATATTATATATATATATATTATATATGTATATATATATATATATATTATATATATAATGTGTGTGTGTGTGTGTGTGTGTGCGTGTGTGTGTGTGTGTGTGGAGAGAGAGAGAGATATGTAACTGTTGCGAGGGAGGCGCTATACACCAGAATTTATATACTTATGAACTAGATATCTGTGTTCAGGAGTTCAGTTTCCAAGGTTATTTCTATAGTAGAACGCCTGACAAGATGCAGCTAAGCGATGACGCTGCAAAGTTCTTAATTTTCACCAAATGAGCAAAGAGCGGTATATCTATATGCAACTCCAGAACACTATTTAGAATGGCTATAGAAGCGGGCAACTGTGTAACATATTTATTGATCTCGCAGGAAAACATGTACATTTGATATAAAAGCTCTTGATATCGCAACAAGCTCTTATTAGACCGCCAATGTTCCAAGCTGGAATTGAGAGCCTAGTGACTCAGCCTCACTGGTTTCAAAACGTCTTCGGCATTAACGTCCTTGGCCGCCTGGAAGGTCGGCATAGCTCTGGCATAAAAAAAAACATTATCTGTGCGTATCGCAAGAGAAGAACAATTGTTGTTTTCGAAAAAGTACAGCATTGTTTTGAAACGGTCTGACCTTCAGCTATAAACAGAAACACATGCTCAGTGCACTTGGCCCCCGCAGGGGGGCGCCTGCAGCTTGCAGGCGTCGCGACGGTGATTGGCGACACCGCGGGTTCCCGAGCATCCGCAGGGACATCCCCGCAAGGGGATGATGGTGAACTGTGCATCACCACGGACCCGAGCACCCACGCTTCGCCGTGCGTGGCATCGCCGTGTGCGGGGAAAAGGGGATCCTGGTGGTTGAGCCGATGCCGAGCGTTTGGACCCTTAAGGCCCCTTGGCAAAGGCAACACACCACTTTGGCCCCAGCTTCCTGCAGACGGCACCTCCGGCCTGACCCGACCGGGGGGAATCGGCAGTCGCCTTTTCCTATCCTCCTCTCTATCTTTCACTTTCCTATCTCTGTCTCACAACTCTCCTATATCCTACTCACTCCTTGGTTTTTCCTGTTTTCCTGGCGGCGAGGGTTAACCTTGTGTGACCAACTACCCTGAGTTGAGTCATATTTGGTTATAGTTGAGGTGTACAGCTGGCGTGGGCAGTACTTGCTTTCAAGTTCCTGTCCCGTCCCCTTGTTGGACTCCGTGGTGGGTGGCTGGCACCGTGACCAAATAACTAAATTTTCTTTATGGCTCCCCCCCTTTCAAAACCTGATCGCTCTCTGAAAAGAGGGCGCAACGAAGCAACAGACTTTTTCCCGAAAAAGAAAACAACCTTCCCAAAGTTCCATGTCATACATAGTACAGTAGAAGGAAAACAGGCAAGAATACTATCACCCTTTCTTGTGTCAAAGTGCCTAACAGATGCACTGGGCCCCGGATATAAGCTATCGAAAATGGCCAGTGGCGACTTATTACTAGAAATCCGTGACCATACCCAGAACTCCAAGATCTCAGACATTCTCTCTATTGGAGACGTCCCAGTCTCCATAACAGCCCATAGATCCCTCAATACCGTCCGTGGTGTCATCTCAGAAAACGACTTCATTCATCTAACAGAAAAAGAAATGCTAGAAGGTCTCAGCGACCAAAATGTCACAGATGTCTATCGAATTAAATTCCGCAAAGACAACAAAGAAATAGATACTAAACACCTGGTACTCACATTCAGCACAAGCACATTACCAGAAACCATCGAAGGCGGATATCTCAAAGTTAATGTCAGGCACTACATTCCTAACCCACGCAGATGCTTCAACTGTCAGAGATTCGGGCACGGCTCTCAGAGTTGCCGCGGCCGCAAAATCTGTGCGAAATGCGCTTCTAAGGACCACAATTCAGAGGAATGTGACGCAGCACTGCGCTGCGCAAATTGCGAAGGAGACCACGCTGCGTACTCCAGGGCGTGTCCGTCCTGAAAAAAGGAGAAAGAAATTATCACCATAAAGGCCAAAGAAAACATTTCATTTAAAGAAGCCAGGAGGCGTTTTGCACTAACCAACACATTCTCGTTAACAGCGAAAGCAAACTTCGCTGATGTGGTGCGCAGGGGCGTAGCACCACACAGCACTCCGGCACCTGCCGAGGCCACTTCCACCGAGCCTATGGCAGGGCCATTTACGCCCCAGGCAGGGTCAGCGAAAGCTGCCCTGCCATTTTCACAGCAGGGAGCGCCGGTCCGTGGGTCGGCATCCCGCAGGACTTCCCCCTACCGGGGGAGGACTGAAACCCACAAACCCGCGGCTTCCCCGCGGTCCTCCAGCGCCTCGCGCGAGGCAATGGATATAACTGCCACTCCGCCTCCACTACAGAGGCGGAACAGCTCTCTTGAGCGGAAAAAAGACAGGCCCCTAATAACGGGCCCACTACTTAAGTAAATCCCCTTTCATTTCCTTTCAAAAACATAAACATGGCTTTTTTAATCCATTGGAATTGTAGAGGACTTGTGCGGAATTACAGCGACATAACACATATTTTAAGGTCAATGTTACCCACAGCTTTATGTCTTCAGGAGACCAATCTTGGTCCACAACATGTACATATCCTGAAACATTATAAAACTTTTAGACGCGATCGAGAGCAGGCAAATTGGCTATCGGGAGGCTTCGCGATAGTCGTTCAAAGCGGTGTCCCTGCTCAAGAAATTAAACTCAAAACAAAACTTGAGGCGGTTGCAGTCAGTATCGTAAGCTACAAAACACTAACAATCTGTTCCGTATACATTCCTCCACATTTTACGTTAACACTCCATGATCTACAGCAACTGATCAGAGAACTTCCGGAGCCATATCTGTTACTTGGGGACTTTAATGCTCACTCCTCCCTGTGGGGAAGCGAACGCTGTGACGCTAGAGGTCAAGTAATCGAAGATTTTATCCTGACGAATAATGTATGTCTTTTAAATACGAAAAAGGCCACCTACTGTTCCCCAACGTCGGGAAAAATGAGCAGTTTAGACCTGTCTTTTTGTTCACCTTCTGTTTTTAGGGATTTTAAGTGGGACGTTTTAGACAACCCGTTTGGGAGTGATCACCTACCAGTTTTTATAAGCCTATCATCCTCACCTGCAGTCATCCCAACCAAACCACGGCGATGGAAGCTACATCTAGCTGATTGGGCGTTGTTTAGAGAAAAGGCCAGATTAGAGGACATTTACTCAGAAACACTTAGCACAGATGAAATCAATGAAATTCTTACAAAGTGTATCATCGATGCTGCACGGCTAGCTATTCCCCTGTCCACAGGCGTGGTGCGCCAGAACCACAAGGTATGGTGGACGCGAGAATGTTGGGAAGCCAAAAAAACAACAAAATAAGGCCTGGGGTGTATTTCGTAGGTATCCTACTCACGAAAATCTATTAACTTTCAAAAAGGCAAAAGCTAAAGCCCGATATATACGGCGGAACGCGGAAAAAATGTCTTGGCAAAATTATGTGTCGTCCATAAACAGCTCGGTAACATCAAAAAAACTGTGGGAGCAGGTCAGAAAAGTAAATGGCAGCTATTCCCCATTCACCCTTCCTCTGCTGACGGATCCTGGAATTCAGACAAGTATTAAAGAACAAGCAGACATTTTGGTGGCAACATTTTTTTATAGTTTCTAGTTCTTCCCACTATACACAGTCATTCTTAAAATACAAAAACACAACCGAAAAAACAATGACTCCCTACGGCAGGCAGTACAAACGAGCCTTACAATAATTTGATTACACTTCAAGAAATACAGAGAGTACTGTCTATAGGTAAACAAACTGCACCAGGCCCCGACGAAATTCATTATGAAATGCTATCCCATCTATCTGAGGAATCTGTAGAAGTTCTGTTAAAATTTTTTAACAAAATATGGGTAGTAGGGAAAATACCAGCTGCTTGGAAAAAAGCCATTATTGTTCCATTTCTAAAACCAGGAAAGCCACCAACCTCCCCTAACAGTTACAGGCCTATAACCCTTACAAGCTGTCTTGCCAAATATTTTGAGAGTGTTATAAATATTAGATTAATGTTTATTCTAGAATCCCGAGAGCTTCTTGATGTCCACCAATGTGGTTTTAAAAAAACGTGTTCCACAGTCGACCATTTAATCCGCCTGGAAAACACAATCCGAGAGGCCTTTATACACAGACAACACTGCCTTTCAGTTTTTTTCGACATGGAGAAGGCATATGACACGACCTGGAGGTTCGGGATTCTTCGCGACCTGGCAGAGCTTGGTATCCGCGGGAGGATGCTGAAATATTTGAGCGACTTTTTATCCAACCGTTCTTTCCAAGTTCGTCTCGGCGCAACCCTCTCAAATAATTTTACTCAGGAAAACGGCGTTCCTCAGGGATGCATTTTAAGTACTACATTGTTCATAGTAAAAATGAATTCTTTAACCAGTATAATTCCACAGTCCATTATGTACTCGGTCTACGTTGATGACCTTCAAATTGCGTGCACATCTTCTAGCCTGGCAACTTGTGAGAGACAACTACAACTCACAATAAACAAATTAGCACTTTGGGCAGACAGAAATGGATTTAGGTTTTCTCCACAGAAAACTGTTGCGGTTCTTTTCTCGCTGCAGAGAGGACTGCAGATTGATCCCACCCTCCACTTGAACGACACCACACTTCCAGTAAAAACAAGAACACAAATTTTTTAGGCTTAACTTTTGACAAAAAGCTAACGTTTCTACCACATATAAACACCCTAAAAAAGAAAGCCACCCAATCCCTGAATATACTTAAAGTACTCTAACGGAAGCGTTGGGGATCCGATAGGAGGTGCCTATTGCACATCTATCGCTCTCTAGTACGCTCTTCGTTAGACTATGGATCCATAGTGTATGGGTCTGCGAGGCCATCTATACCATAAAAAGCTAGATACAGTACAAAACCTCGGGTTGCGCCTTTCAACTGGTGCTTACAGAACATCACCCATAAATAGCCTTCACGTAGAAGCAAATGAACCGACCCTCACCAACAGGAGAACAATGCTTACCTGTGCATACGTCCCTACCGAAACATCTTTGTTACACCATAGTTACAAAATGCCCATCCAGAACACTGTTCACCAACAAACCTCAAGCTGTAAAACCATTGCTCCTCCGCTTTGAAGAAATATGCCAAGAAATAAACATACTAGATGCACTTCCTGATGTTGCCCAGAGACCCGATAGGTTGCCACCTTGGTACTTGTTTCCTGGTGTATGCGATTTCGCACTGACACACATTCAAAAAAGACATACCCCACTGGAATATATACAGCAAGAGTTTCTTGGAGTAAGTGAAAAATACAACAATTGCACAGATTTCTACACAGATGGCTCTAAGACAGCACTCTATGTAGGGAGCGCGATAGTGCAAGGGAAATGGGAAAAAGTAGTCAGGCTGCCTCAGTGCGCTTCAATCTTTACAGCAGAATGCTACGCCATTGCTCTAGCTGTAGAACAAATATTGAAGAAAAACATACAGAACAGTGTTATCTACAGTGACTCTCTCAGCGTAATTACAGCAATAAACCCCAGAAATGCAACTGAACCCTTAATAGGAAACATAATACATAATGTAATACGAGCTTATTCACAAGGACATACAATAAAGTTTTGCTGGGTTCCCAGTCACGTGGGCATCAGCGGAAATGAGAGGGCTGATGCAAGCGCCGCACTTGCCCTTAACGCAAAAATAAAACCAGTAAACATACCGCATAAGGACTGCATCAAGTCAGTCCAGAATAAATTGAGAGAAAAATGGCAGGCCTCTTGGGACAACGAGGTTAACAACAAGCTGCACTTTGTAAAACCTGTCCTGGGTGAATGGAAGACCTGTAGGCAGCAGGAACGATTTATTGAAGTAATTTTATGTCGTCTCCGCATTGGACATACACACATTACACATAATTTCTTACTAACGAAACAAGACAAACCTCATTGTGAAAGATGTAGAGACGAACTAACAATAAACCATATTTTATTCTCGTGTGCAAAACTCGAAAAACTAAGAAATAAGCACTTTACGAAGTTTTATAATGAATGCATTCCTTTACACCCAGCGCTGCTTTTATGCGAAAATGCCATTGTTAACATATCGTCCGTTTTTAGATTTTTAAAAGAAGCAGATGTTCTTCAGAAACTGTAAACTTTGATGCACAGATTTGCGTTAAAATGTGATGCATTTCAGCCATTTTCTCATTCCATGAGAAGAGGGCTGAGGTGGTTATTTGAATGGTTGGGAGCCTCAGGATCCTTGCCCAGCCAAGGATGGCTACTGAGGTTATCTGACCTTCTTGAAAGCGTTCATTTTTAGCCATTTTTAAAAATTCCTCTTTCTCTTATTACTACCAGAACGAAATAGCAATTTAAGTCCTCTACACAACCATGTTTCCTCCCACCTACAGAAAAGTGTTCATATACCTTGAGCCTGGCGCATGATAGCCTTAGCTGCTTATGTGCCATTAAACCCAACACAACACAACACTCAGTGCACTTGGTCTCTCGGATTTTCGACACCAGATAAACAGAACAGAGGAGAACAATATATGGCTGCACAGTTTTAAAAAATTCTTCCTTTACACCACCCAAAGTAATCACATGCTCTTCGCTGTTGTGATGTGCTTATTTTAACATCGTGATTGCAACAAAGATGATGCTGAAGCGGTATGAAGAAAACTGAACGCACTAGCCATTTTAACATTAAGATAGTTCACCGATATTGCAAAGTATATATATATGGGAAAGATGTGCAAGGTGGAGGTTGGGTACATGGTGTTCATTTCGGGTTGCAGACTCGGTATGAAGCTTAAGAAAAATCAGTCAAGAGAGGTGATGGTGACACACAATGGCGAATATTAGAAAGAAATGAAGGTGGACTTGCGTAGTTAGGCCAAGTGCAAATTAGGTGCGCTAGCAGTTAGATTTTCCCTTTGGTTCCGATGTTCAAATCCTGTGTTCACAGGTGTGTTCGACATGTCGGTTTCGATATATCGGCCAAACAGAGGCACGCTTCTGAATAAGCTTCAGTAATAGAACTCCTTTTATTGTAACGTGCAAACATTGCTGGTCACGAACTCATTAATCTGAAAATCACCATCTTTGAATCAACTTCTGTACGCACCATGAAAAAAAGGTGCGAGTGTCGTAGATCTCATCTATAAATTCAAAACAGCATCTTCGGGAAATCAGAGCACTGGGAAACTCAGCTGCGCACCTTAAGAATAAAATTCACAATTAAATTAATAATTTAGCACATAAAACATGCTGTTCCCTCTTATTACTCAAGAGCCGCAAGAGCTGGAGCAACTGCGCATCAGAGGTTTTTGGATTGAGTAATTTCTTTTTTGAAATTATCTTCAGTCTTAATTTCTTCTTACTCTTAACAATTTCGTTTCGATTCTCTTTTTTGGATATCGGTTATTTTTATTATAATTATTTCCACCAGTCCTGCCACACTCTGGTGAGTCACTGGGAGGTGTTGACACGACGCCCCAAGAGACTTCTGTTATCTGCACCATGAAGCAATAGCACAAAGGCGTAGGCTGCCACTTTGTTTCGTTTCTTTCTACCCCTTTTATCACGCCTTTCGCCAGACATACAAATACCTATAGTAAAGATGTCAACCGCACCATTTTTAGGAAAAATTAGGAGTGCCTACGAAGACATTCTCCTCATCATCCCTAATCAAGTGTCGATGATGGTATCTCCCTTTCGATTAGTTATAGGCCTTCCTGGTAAACTTGACCGCCTGGTAAACTTCCTTCCTGGTAAACTTGACTTGACATTCCTGGATCGGAATGCCTCTATGTGTCACGCGTGTCCTTCCTTCAATAAACTCCGGCACTTATTGCACCAAGAAAACCTGTATTGACGAAGGCACCACGCGCTATATATAAGGAATTGATTGGAAACTCCAGTCAAATAGAATGTGTGTGTGTTTGCATGTGCGTGTTCCGGCGTTTTGTGGTGTGCGTGTGTTCCGGTGTTTTGTGCTCTACCCGAAGTACGGCCACAGGACACCCTTTCTGCAGTTCGGTTCATCGCTCGCCACATGCGTAGGTATCATTTTTCTCAAGTTTTTTTTTGTCGTGGATTTTTTGTGTGCATTGTTACAACCTTTTTTCCAGCCCCTATAGATACTCGTTTGGAATAGTCATGTAGCAGTCGACTCGTCACCAGTCCAGTTGAAGCGTCAGTCAACCCTTGTTATAGTTATTTTTCTTAACATGTGACAGTGTACATTATATCAGACAGTATATATATATATATAATATATATATATATATATATATATATATATATATATATATATATATATATATATATATGTGTGTGTGTGTGTGTGTGTGTGTGTGTGTGTGTGTGTTGTTTTTTCTGCTTCTTTTCAAGTAATTTTTGTTTAAACCAATTCATTGCCACTACAAATAAAAAAAATAGAAACATTCCTCTATGCACCTTGGTTTCGGTGACTATTGGCGTCCTTTATTTGTTTGTCAAACGAGCCCCTCATTTCATTTGCTTTGTCTGCTAATAGCTTAACGAGGGTCTCGGTCCTGGCAGTCTTGATGCCATAATAAGCATAAGAGGGTTCTTGCACAGTTTCTCGCCCTCACCATTCGATGACATTCTACTTCACACTCGCAGTATTACAGGACGTGCTACGTCCACCGCTATGGATGAGGGCGGCGCTGGTGACCACTCTCAAGGTTCGCTTATACGCAAAACATAAATAACCACGAAAGCAGCAGATTGGACAGCAGTCGCCGTAGCTCTGTTGGTAGAGCACCGGACGCGATATTAGGAGGTCGTTGGTTCGGATCCCACATGCAGCATGGTTGTTTTTTCTGCTGCTTTTTAAGTACCTTTCTTTAAACCAATTGATTGGCACTACAAACAAAAATTGTAAACATTCCCCTATGCACCTTGTTTTCGGGGGCTGTTTACTTCCTCCACATATATATATATATATATAACAACGACAAATTACTGATGGTCTGTCGTCTTGTAAATTTGAGATTTGGTCTGACGTTCTGTATTCAGACGTTATGTACTCTGTCGTTATGTAGTGTGACGTTCTGCTCTTCTGTAGTCTGTTGCTCTTTATTCTGACGGTCTGCACTGTGATGTTCTGCACTCTGACTTTCCGGTCTTGACGTTCTGTTGTTGAATCCTCTACAATCCATTCGCAAGCTATTGTCACTCTGTTATCTCCTAATATCAATACATTGACACGCGTGCAATGTTGCTAGTGTCAACTATGTCGAAATAGTCCTAATGACGGGTTGGCCGACAGTTCCTTGCAGGCGTACGAAGCTGCCAGCTCAGCACAGAAAATTGTGCGAGCATGCAAAACACTTGCAGAACAAGACCTCTGGGTAGCCGCCGTTTATTTAAGTCCAAGCCTCGACACTGGGGAGGAGGTGCTTGAACAGGAACACCTGCACGGAGAAAAAAAAAGAGCATTCATATGTGAATGAAACATGAATCGAAAGGTTTTTGTGCCAGTATAAGTATCTTCATAAAAAATTGCTTTCTGAATGAAAAAAATTGAAATGAGACACCTAGAAAGGCACACTAAGTTGAAAAAGCACTAAAGGAAACTTCATTAATTGTAGGGTGTAAGGTCCCACAGGCTATGAGGGACGAAAAAATGGAGAGCTCTAGAATCATTTAGGTAACGTGATGTTCTGTAATAGTCAAACGTTTAGGAGAATCCCCAAGGTGGAGCAGCTTTGTAACAAGGGAGTAATTACTCAGCTTTCCTTAGTAGCCTAACGGCTGCGCTTGGGTGGATGAAACTGAGTAATTACTCCCTTATGATGTTCTGTAATGTGGGCTGATAACGCACAGCAATTGGGCGGCTTTCAGTTTGGCGTTCGTCGAAATCAGGGCCACCACAGTCGGAAGGGAGTCCTCGATTTTGAAATTAGCAGCTGAACGCCGATGCGCTCAGGCACCGCAGCATGTACTAAATACAACTGTTTTCACAAAAGCCGAATTACAAAAAAATGAGAACTCATAAATTTTCTTAATTAGCGTCTTTGGGAGACTACCCGATTTTGTACACCGATTCCTAATGTAGCAGTGACGTAAAAGCGTCATTTAGATAAACTGTATTAAATTTATCGAGGCTTCGGCTTCTTGTTCTCCTGGGGAGTCCAGGGCACTAAAGTTTCACCGCATCCATGGCCACGTCCAGCTTGGCATGTTGACATTTTTTACCGACATATTTTGAAGATATGTGATTCTACAGAAAAATTTGAGATGCATTTATTTGCGATATACTCATGTACTCATGCACCTAACGACTTAAAGGTGAAAGCATGTGGACCACGTCTGCCTGCCTCTGCTGAAAAAGGTTTTCAAAACTTGTGTCAGTGTTCCTTTTTTTCCACTTCAGCTTATTCCACGTGCAGCCGAGATATATGTAGCATATGCTGTGTAGTTATGCATGAAAAAACAAACAAAATTGTGTGGAACAAAAAGCAGTGGCGCACGCAATGACTAGAATACACTAAACACGTAAGTTGCTGCAAAACTTATTTTAGCCGTGAAGGTCCAGCACTCCTACGGTGTGTACCTCGTCATCAGCTCGTGGCGCTTCAGCATGTCTGCTTCACTGCAGCTCCGCTTCTGCAGAAAATTCCAGAAAAAGTGCACACAAATAAAATCATTCGTGTTTTACCGCAAGCTACTTCATACGAGGTTGCATGCCTCATTGCCAAACTGTGAAAACGAGAGCCTGCCAGTCAGCCAGCAATGTTGACAGAGTGGTTCTGCACGCTCTCTCCGCTCTTCCGTTGAGCTTCCTGCACAGCCCAATTTCCTACAATATACGCAAGCTATAAATTACAGGATTACGTCTGCTGTGCGGCGTAGTGAGAGGAAGTGCTTTGAAGTATTTTGGCCAATTATGGCACAAAAACTGTTGTACGCCCACCTCCAAGCTAAGGTATCCAAGTTATTCGCCGGATACAATTTATTCGCTGTTAACAAAATGTTTTTAACACACATTTTGAGAGACGCTTCAGAACAGGATGGTCTGTCTTCCCAATTACAGAGCTGGCTCTAAGCACTGTGATAAGAGACTGTAAAAATGGTATCATAGCTAGATTACTCAATACTACCCGTCAACGCACTCACACAATGTTTTCGATAGCATATGCGAATAGCATTCTCACATTTCAAATATAAAGTAAGCGCATCTCACAGAGTTAGAGGCTCAAAATTCCTCAAACACATGTCAAACTTATTGCTAAAGAGTAGCGAGAATAAAGGTATCAAAGTAAACGGTGCAACTAATTTTAGAGCGAATGTCAAATTACAAGAATACAAAGTAAAATACAATTAACAGAATGATCCCCATCCTGCAACATCTCTTCAAAGCTAAGGAGCAATGTAACCAACTTCCTTTGGCTTCAAAGAACAGCAACCTTGTAATAGCGCCCAGATTGGTCATTTCATTCCAGAAATTCCCGTAAGACCACTGGATAGTCAACCTCTATTACTTTTACTTACTCAGCTTTGTCAATGGATAAATTTCACAAGTACTGCTCATATGAGTGGTGCTACGGCATTATCCCAGAAACCTATTCAGGCAATGCAAACTACAATAAAAACACACTTTGCTGCAACCTGCAGTGCTTCAAGGTGTACCCAGATGCATTCCAATCGGGGCTGAATATGTCTAGGCTGCGTGGAGTTTCATTATCAAAATTTTCCAGGAACGGCCAGGAGCACTGATTGAAGATGAAACGGCAGACCAACAGCATTATTTTTAGCGAAAAAGACACTTCTAAAACAAGTAATTAGTTTTATTTTGTGTGCTATCAGGTAAAGTCAGTTGACCACGATGTCATAATAACAGGGCGACGCTCTAGTAATAATCCTCTCGGAAATAAAAGAAATAGAAATGAAATAAAATCTAGGCTAGCACTTAATGCCACGCTTAAATTGGATAACAAGCAAAATCAGCCAAAGGCAAAAAAAATAAATAACCGGGAAGAAAATTTAGAAATAAATAACTCTGCACGCTTGTAAAAGAAAAAAAAATAAGCAGGAAGGAGTAGAAGTGCCGAGATCGTCGCCAAAATTTAGACGGAACAAGGATCAATAGGAGGGTGAAGAAGAGCTGACAGGAGAAAGAGAAACAGAAAAAGTAAAGGCGATGCCGAGAACAAAAACGCAAAGGAGACCTGAACGATTATAAAGCAATGAACATTGAAATAATATAAAGAAAACATGAAAGAAAAATATTCAGCTAAAATATGCCGGTATGTTCATATATTTGCAGAATGAGGAATAAAAAAGGCAAAGGACAGTAAATGACTGCACCATCCGAAGAACCTATCATCGCTATCCGAACAACTGCCATTCGATAAATTTGGATCTGAACGCTGGAGCCGAAAGGAAAGCCCAATTGCTTGGGCACCGAAATTGTATTTGGCTTAACTACGGAAATGGACCTTCATTTCTTTCTAATGTCCCCGTTGTGCGTTGCTAACTCCTTTCCTGACTAATTTATCTTTAGCTTCATACCGAATGTGCTACCAAATTGCGCACCATGTTCCCAATCTCTACGTTGCACATCTTGTCTGCATATATTTGCTTTGCATTTCTGGTTAACTATCTTAACTGCAAAATGACTTGCGCGTTCAGTTTTCTGCATAACGCTTCAGCATGGTCTGTGTTGTAATCACAATGTTAAAATAAGCATATCACGACAGCGAAAAGCATGTTATTCTTTGGGGGTGGTGTAAAATCTTAATTTTTGAAACTCTTCTTGCCGTGCATTGTTATTCTCTTTTCGGTTTATCTGGTGTCGAAAAACTGAGAGATCAAGAAAAAGGAACGTTTTTCTCGATTTATTGCTCAAGGTGATACAGTTTTTGAACATCGCAATATTTTTCGCAAGAAGCAATTGTTTTTCTATTGCGGGACGCACAGATATTGATGTTTTCTTTTATGTCGGAGCTCTGCCGACCTTCCAGCCGGCCAAGAAAGTTGATGCCAAAGACACTGCCAAACGAGCGAGATCACAGCTAGGATTCGTAACACACGCTCTGTCTCGTCTGTTCCTTTTGCCTCTGTCCTTGTGCTTTCCACGCTAGTTGCAATGTCGCAGTCACTAACGAACACGCTCTAGGGTGCCAGGCTGAGCCGCTGGGCCCTCAAATCCTGCTTGCAACATTCGCTGCCAATAAAGGGCTTGGTGCGATAACAACTGCTTTTATGCCAATTGTACATTTTCCCTGCATGTCTTTTGGGAAATGCCGCTTTTGGTTTTATTTCGCGTAAATGAAGAACTTGCGGTTAGATCTGTGAGCTCCAACATCTAGTCAGCGGTTCTAGTGTGAAAAAGAAACAGTACAAGCTGAATTCCTTAGATTGAAAAGCTTTGGTTGAGAGATTGAAATAACTTGGTTTTTGGGGAAAGGAAACGGCGCAGTATCTGCTCATATATCGGCGGACACCAGAACCGCGCTGTAAGAGAAGGGATAAAAGAGGCACTGTAAAAAGAAAAGAGGAAACAGGTACCGTAGAGAGGGCTCCGGAATAATTTCGGCCACCTGGAGATCATTAACGTACACGGACATCGCACAGCACACGGGCGCCTTTGCCTTTCGCCTTCATCGAAACGCGGCAGTCGCGGTAGGGTTCGAACCCGATAACTCAGCATTAGTAGCCGAGCGCCCTGACCAGTGAGCCACTGCGGCGGGTTCGATACTCATTTCTGAATAGTGACAGGGTTATTGCCCACAGAGTCGATGCTGGTGTTATGGAATATTCAAGCTGACGTTGATCTTTTCATTGCTCTGAAAGATAACATCGCGCATCCGTTGTCAAAGCCAAAGTAATCAAATAAAGACAGGAATAAATGTCAACGAAAGCCTTTATTGAATCGATATCAAGTTTTTCGGCCAGTAGTGTGAGTCCTGTAAGAAAGAAGCTCCACATGGCACTTCTGCTTCGACTGGCATCGTTGCATAGCTGCCATAATAATAATAATAATAATAATGTTCGTGGCAATATTGCTATAAGCGAATATTTGCGGATGGATGTCTTGCTCCCATGGAAATCAGTCGCGCGGGATAAAAGATACCTGGAATAAGGTATGCAGCTTGTGTCAGTATGACGCTAAACCTACTGAAAACTGTGCAAACGCCTTTGACGGAAATATCTCAAATATCAGTTTTCTCATAGACGGAGACGGACAGATAGCTGTTCCTAATTGCGACATCTAGGATAGTCCGAGCAATACGCGTATGCTGGCATCTGCAAGGGGATTTAAATTACCGCGCGCTCTTTTATCTAGGCTTGTTGCAAAGAAACTCGAAATTTGTCTTCAAAGATCCAACTATCGCCGTAAAAATAGCACACCTTCAATATAGAACGCGTGTACCGTGCGGTACCCATTACCATGTCTGCATAAGTTATTATGGAAGGTAAAACCATGACCAACCGGCACGAACCGGATAATAGGCACTCAGCAGAGTGCATGCCGCCACCGATATCACGCGGCGTCATTGCGCCTGCGCAGATCGCTCTAAGGCGGCTAGATGGCTTTAGGTGTCGGCTACTGTGACTCTTGGCGAGCTGCGCTCACGCCTGCTGTGTCGGGACTAATGCGATCATGCGCACTCGTAGAAATACGCGCTAGACTGCACTGGAACGGTGGAACTACGCGCTACACTGCAATTCTCTGTTATATTGCCGATTAGTGTTGCTCCGAGCGGATATTTGTTATTTCACAGCATATATTAAAATTTCAAGTAACAGCTACCACGACCTTGCATTCACAATCCTCGTCACGTGACACGCCACATAGCTTGTGCCACCCCAGCCTTCAGGCGATCGAGCTGCTCATTGCCCTGGCAGCAAAAGGATGCTGTGCTATAGTTGCTGTCTCAATGAAGCAATGCTTCGGTGCACTTTCAGGTAGCTAGAGCCCGGTAGGGGGGCATCTGCACCTTGCAGACGTTGGTGAGTGGCGAGACCCCGGGTTCCCGAGCATCCGCAGGGACATCCCCGCAGGGGGATAATGGTGAACAGTGCATCACCCCGGACCCGAGCACCCGCGCGTAGCCGTGCGTGGCATCGCCGTGTCCGGTGAAAAGGAGATCGTGGTGGTTGAGCCGATGCCGAGCGTTTGAACCTTTAAGGCCCCTCGGCGGAGGCAACACACCACTTTGGCCCCAGTTTCCTGTAGACGTCAACTCCGGTCTGACTCTACCGGAGGAAATCGGCAGTCGCCTATTCCTGTCCTCCCCTCCATCTTTCACTTTCCTACACCTTTTTAACAACTATCCTGTCTGCTACTCACTTCTTCAGTTTTTCTTTTTTTCCTGGCGGCGAGGGTTAACCTTGTGCGGCCAACGACCCTGAGTTGCGTCATATTTGGTTGTAGTTAAGGTGTACAGCTTTCGTTCGCAGGCCTTCCTTGCAAGTTCCTGTCCCGTCCCCTAGTTGGGCACCACGGTGGGTGGCTGGCACAATGACCGAAAAACTTAATTTTTTATAGCTCCTCCACTTTCAAAACCTGATCGCTCTCTGAAAAGAGGGTGATACGAGGCAGAAGTTTTTTCTCAAAAAAGAATCCTACATTCTCTAAGTTGTATGTCATACACAGTCAATGTGCAGAAAAGCAAGCTTGTATATATCCTCATTTCTTGTTTCCAAATGCTTAACCGGTACCTTGTGGTCCGGCTACGAGGTCCTAAAAATGGCCAGCGGTGACTTACTGCTTGAATTGCGTGACAGCATCCAGTGTTCCAAACCCTCAAACATTGTGTCTATAGGGGACATACCTGTCTCCGTGACCCCCCACCGATCTCTCAACACAGTCCGAGGCGTAATCTCTGAAACTGTTTTTATCCATCTAACAGATGCCGGAATGCTTCAAGGACTATCTGACCAAAATGTAATTGACGTTCACAGAATCATAATCCGCAAGCACAACAAAGGATTAGATACTAAACACATGGTTCATACATTTAACACCAGCACCTTGTCCGAAACTATCGAAGTTGGATACGTGAAAATCAATGTCAGACACTACATACCAAATATCCGCCGATGCTTCAATTGTCAGAAGTTTGGCCACGGCTCGCAAAGTTGCCGCGGCCGAAAAACTTGTGCGAAAGGCGCATCGAAGGACCTCCCTTCTGAGGATTGTGACGCAGCACTACGCTGCGTACTCCAGGGCGTGCCCGTCTTGGAAAAATGAAAAGGAATAATCATCATAAAGACCAAAGAATATATTTCATTTAAAGAAGGTAGGAGGCGATTTGCCCTCACCAATACATTCGTCTTCACAGCGAAACCCAACTTCGCTGATGTGGCGCGCAGGGGCGTAGCACCTCACAGCACTCCTGCACCTGCCGAGGGCGCTTCCACCGAGCCGATGGCAGGGTCATCCACGCCCCAGGAAGGGACAGCGAAGGCTGCTCTGCCACCCTCAAAGCATGGAGCGCCGGTCCATGGGTCGGCATCTCGCAGGACATCCCCCCATCGGGAGAGACCTGAGACTAACACAACCGAGGCCCTTCCGCGGTCCTCCAGCATCTCTGTCGAGATGATGGATACAACTCCCACTCCGTCTGCTTTACAGCGGCGGAACAGCTTTCTGCAGCGAAAAAAGACAGACTCCTCATAACGGGTCCAGAGCATAAGTAAAACACATAACGTTCCCACCCCAAAACACAAACATGGCTTTTTAGTTCTGTGGAACTGTAGAAGCCTGTTGAGAAATTACAGTGACATAACAGATATTTTAGGGTCAATAATGCCCGTAGCCTTATGTCTTCAGGAAACCAATCTAGGTGCACAACATATGAATATACTGAAACATTACAAAACTTTTAGACGTGATCGTGAGCAGGCAAATAAACTCTCAGGAGGCGTCGCGATTGTCGTTCGAAACGGCGTCCCTGCTCCAGAAGTCAAAATCAAAACAGAACTTGAAGCCGTTGCAGTCAGCATCATCAGCTGTAAAACAATTACTATATGTTCTGTACATATTCCTCCCCATTTTAGGTTAATGGTTCATGATCTACAAGAGCTCATTCATGAGCTTCCATAACCATATTTAGTAGTTGGGGATTTTAACGTTCACTCCCCTTTTTGGGGAAGCGAGCGCTGTGACTCTAGGGGCCGAATAATTGAAGATTTTATCCTCACAAATAACTTATGTCTCTTAAGTACGGAAAAGGCCACATACTGCTCCCCTGCCTCGGGGAAAAGTACCTGTTTAAATTTGTCGTTTATTCACCTTCTGTTCTTAACGATTTTAAATGGGATGTCATTGACAACCCATATTGTAGCGATCACCTCCGTATACTAATCAGTTTAACTTCTCCACCGGAAATAATCCCCACAAAACCGCGATGCTGGAAGCTGCATCTAGCAGACTGGGAACTTTTTAGAACAAAAGTCACTTTACAAAATATTGATTTGCAAAACCTGAGCATTAATCAGATAAACGAAAAGTTCACCAATTGTATCTTAACTTCTGCAGAATTAGCTATTCCGCACTCCTCTGGAGTAGTGCGGCGAAACCAAAAAGTGTGGTGGACAAAAGACTGCAAGGAAGCAAAAAGAAAACAACAAAATAGAGCTCGGGGTAAATTTCGCAGGTATCCGACACATGAAAATCTCGTATATTTTAAAAAGGCCAGAACTAAAGCTGGGTACATCTGTCGGATTCCAGAGAAAGCTTCTTGGCAGTGTTATGTTTCATCTATAAACACTCAAATCACAACTAAAAATTGTAGGAGAGAGTCAGAAAGTTAAACGACAACTTCTCACCGTTCACAATTTCTCTTCTGACAACACCTGGCACAAAAACAAGCATGAAGAAATAGGCAGACATTTTTTGCGAACGCTTACGTGCAGTGTCCAGTTCATCGCAATATACGCAGTCATTTATAAAACACAAAATTATAGCCGGAAAACAAAGACTTCTAATTAGTGGGAGTGGAAAAAACAATACAACAATTTTTTTTTTATTACTCCCCAAGAAATAAACAGAGCGCTGTCTGCCGAAAAAAAAACTGCTCCAGGACCCGACCAAATACACTATGTAACGCTTGCCCATCTTTCTCAGTTTGCCGTAGAAGCACTTTTATGATGCTGTAACACAGTTTGGATATCAGGGAAAATACCTGAAGCCTGGACAGAAGCAATTATTGTACCGCTTCTGAATCCGAGTAAACCCCCAACCTCTCCAAGCAGTTAGAGACCAATAGCCCTTACCAGTTGCCTCGCCAAATCCTTTGAAAGTTTCCTGAATATAAGATTAACTTTTGTCCTGCAATCCTGCGAACTTTTTGATATCCATCAATGTGGTTTTAAAAAGAGATGTTCCACAAAAGAACACCTAGTCCGTGTCGAAAATACTGTCACAGAAGCTATTATCCACAAAAAACACTGTCTTGCTGTCTTCTTCGATTTAGAAAAAGCATGCGATACGACCTGGAGGTTCGGTATTCTTCAGGACTTAGCTGAGCTCGGAATCCGTGGCAGAATGCTGAACTCCTTTAAATATTTTTTAGCTAACCGTTCATTTATTGTCCGCCCAGGCTCAACCCTTTCGAGGAATTTTATTCAAGAAAATGGAGTACCTCAAGGGTGTATTTTCAGCAGTACCCTCTTTGATGTAAAAATGAACTCTCTTATTAAAATAATCCGAAGGTCCGTTATGTACTCAGTCTATGTATACGACCTTCAAATATCTTGTACATCCTCCAATGTATCAACATGTGAAAGACAAATACGATTGACAATAAGAAAACTGGCAGTATGGGCGGATAAAAATGGTTTCTGGTTTTTCTCGCAGATATGAGTGGAAATTTTGTTCTCATTAAAACGAGACACACATACAGATCCTACCCTCCACCTTAACGAAATAGTTATCCGCAAAAAATGAATATAAATTTCTAGGTATGACTTTTGATAGAAAGCGTACTTTCCTGCCTCACATTAATGCGTTAAGAAAGAAAGCCTCTCAATCCCTGTGCATAATCTAACTACTTTCCCGAAAACACTGGGGTTCCTGTAGGACATGCCTTCTACAAATTTATCGCTCTGTAATACGCTCTATCTTAGATTATGGATGTATAGTGTATGGCTCAGCGAGACCATCGTATCTTAAACGGCTGGCTCCGATCCATAATTTAGGCTTGCGTGTTTCCACTGGTGCATACAGGACGTCGCCCTTAAGCAGTCTGTATGTAGAAACGAACGAACCATCGCTTACAGACAGAAGAACGAGGCTCATGTGTTCATGCATCCTTAAAATCAGTTCACTACCTAAACACATCTGTCACCAAATCGTCACTAAGTGCCCATCCAGAATGTTCTTTAACAACAATCCGCAAAGTACCAGGCCACTGTTCTTGCGTTTTGAAGAGATGTGCCAAAATCTCGGCGTACTAGGCCCATTGTCTGGCATTGCTGGAAGACGAGATCCACTGCCGCCATGGTACAACTTCCCGGAAATCCGTGATCTCACTCTTACACATTTTAGCAAAAAAACAAACTCCACAACAGCATGCAATTAAAGAATTTTTTCCACTCGAGGAAAAATGTAGTACTTGTAACTTTCTACACCGCCTTAAGATTTTATCTGTAAAAATTTGCATAAAACAATTCCTGATACCTTGAGCTTGGCGCATGATAGCCTTGGTTGCTTATGCGCCATTAAACTCAACACAAAACAACAGACTTCTGCGATCAAAAAATTAGCATTTATAAAATTAGGCGGATGCTTAAGCTTCGCCTTAAA
Organism: Amblyomma americanum; assembly: GCA_030143305.2. Lineage (NCBI taxonomy): Eukaryota > Metazoa > Arthropoda > Arachnida > Ixodida > Ixodidae > Amblyomma > Amblyomma americanum. The sequence goes on along the minus strand of JARKHS020013666.1, from coordinate 41,594 downwards.
TGCGACAGCGTCTTTTTATTCTTTTTATTTTAAAACTATTGTATACCTACAAATCATCAGCACACTTTACTGTGATACATGCCATAATGTGTCCTTTTAACGTCCCTCTAACCGGCTAAAACCAACGAACCTTTGTTGCAGGTGGTGGTGGTAAACTTTTATTGGACTATGTACAAAGGGAGTTTTGGGACAGGCCTTAAAGGCCCGACGCTTACAAATTCAAGAGATGGGGGGGGGGGGGGGGCGGTGGCTAGTCTGGGACCTTCGTGGCTTCGGCGTCGAAAGTACTCGCAGGCCCAATGCAAGTGCCGTTGCTAGGGTGCTCGATCGGATCAAGGTCCTCCATGATAAGTTGCAGGAGGACATCTTGTGCATACCGCTGTGGTCGGAATCCGAACATGGTGTCCTGAAAGATTGCTTTTGTTCCAGATAGGCCGACAGACGATCGCGGACCATGGTTGCAATTAGATTCCTCACAGAATAAATAAGGGAGGTGGGTCAGAGGTTGTGGGTGTTGATAGGCTTGGCTGGCTTAGGTTGCAATCTGATTAAGTCGGGCTTGAAGCCTGTCAGGGTGGGTGTACTTACACGCAATGAAGAAAAAAGTCCTTATATGGCATATGCGCTACGCGCCCACCTGAACCTGAGAAGCAGGCGGCCTGGCTTCGAAATGCAATTCTGGCGAAATTCTTTTTTTAATTTGAAAGTTCCAGGATGATTTCCGTCACGTTTCTGAAGCCTTCCTGCAAATCATAGGTTAATGCTACAACGTTTAGACCGAACCAGTTGCATATGCTATCGAATAAAATAATTATTGAAATCGTCTTTGGTAGACAAGAAAAACCAGTGGCACGCCTGCTTATCTTACTCAATTTTTAAAATTCGTAAAGCTGTAAAAAAGATTTGTTTGGCTGAGCAACTTTATACTCAGGATGACGTTTGAACCCAAACCAAACTAAAGCGGATTAGTGGAATTGGTCTTCGCTTGTAGTCCTCATGGACGTGGAACTGAATACCGCACATAGCGGCAGCATTCCACTGCATGTGAAACGTAAAACCACCGGTAGAGGCCGCCGCAGTGGGTGAGTAGTTATGGTGCTCGGCTGCTAGCCCGAAAAACGTGGGTTTGATCCCTGCCGCGGTGTTCGAATTTCGGTGGAGGCGACATTCTAGGGCCCCGTGTACTGTCCGACGTCAGTTCACGTTAATGAACCGCAGGTGGTCGAAATTTCCAGAGCCCTCTACTATGGAATCCCTCATAGCCTGAGTCGCTTTGGGATGTTAAACCCCCATAAAGACCATAAACACCCAAAACGAACGGTCTGCTGGCGATGGAAAGGAATGCAAAACCACTATGCGTTCGAAATAATTACGGCACACCCATGTACGTAGCCTCTGGAAACGCATGTACGGTGTCTGACCTGAAACTCCACATGACATGACAAAAAAAAACTGCGAAACGAAGTGCAGTCTTTAGAAAATCAGCATTCGTTTCTGCCTTAGAAAAAGCAGCTGCATCCGCCTTGAGCGATCACTTTGTTTTTCGAGTTTCGTCTTCTCTTTTTCAAGGGTATAAACATAGTGATGGAGTGCTTTTTGAAACTTCGATGTCGATTTTATGATCGACAGCAGATAGCTGAAAAAACAGTCTGCTAACCGCTGGAATAGGTCAGCACCTTTACATCAGATGCCAGAGCATGTTCCAAAGTATGCGATGTCAGATAGGAGATAGTGCGCACTTGGAGGGCGTTAGGAAGAGATTAGTTTAAGAAAACAGGCTATTAATCTAACGTAATCGGTATGGGCAAGAAAAAAGAATTCTATCCGCACGACAGACGTTTACGAGCAGTTTTTCAGAGTTGATTTTTTCTTCAGCCACCCACGTGCTCGAGAGCTGAGAAGTTAGCATTAACGTAGCGCCGGTAGTCTACGGAGGAAAAAAAAACGAAATTTTTCAAAGGAATATTTCACTTAAACATATTTTGGTCATATTACCTGAAGTCTTAGAGCAGCATTTAAACGCCAATGCATCAAGGCTATTTACCTCAATGCGGTTTGAGAACGAGCTGATTGCATAACCTCATGAGTCCATCTTGGAAGAAGAGAACACGAGCATCATCAGGTTTAACGAGGAAAGCGTAATATAACACGCCACTGATGTTGCGACAATTGAGGAAAAAAACAGTAAATGTTTAATGTAATCATCGACCCTTAATCTTTCCTTATTTTTTGCCGGTGTCTCGGGAGATATTTCTAGAAGAGGAAATCTAGACGCTATTCCAATAGTTCCTAAACATTTTGCCTGCCGCCCTTGAATTTCTTTAAGCTTGCTGTAGGTAATGTGAGAGAGGGGACAAAGTAGTTTAAATGGGATGGAATTAACATTACTGCTTTAATATTTTAATCCCTGCCCTCGAATCATTAATCAGCAAATGTATATTTGAGCCACTCACGGAAGTGCGATTGATTTCAGCAGTTAGTAAAAAAAATAATCATGTGGCATCACAAAGGTCAGCAAAAGCAAAAAAAAGGGCTGTATGATAATATTAACACCCACCGATATCAATTACTAATAGACCATACTTAGGCCTTCACGACAAATTTTGACTTCCTGCGCACGTGTCCACCCTATTCTTCCAGGACCAACCCTCCAGCCGAAATTCTTGCCTGACGAAGTGCATTTTTCAAGTTGTATAGACATTCAAACAAATTATTTTTGTCTACACTTGAACAGCTAGAAAAAAAACTGAAGCTTTTTTTCGCTTAGTGAAATTTTACGTTTATCATTACTGCTTCGTGCAATGCAAGAAAAAATAGAAGAGTTCACGATGCAAGAATCATGTGGAAATTACACAACTCGAGAACGTTTAAAAGAAATTTAATTAGAAAAACACCTAACAGCTAACTAATATATGAAATTTTTTATGCATACAGAAAGGTTTGATTGCCAAAATTCCCAGTGGTTACAAAATTTAATTTGTCTGAAAGAAACACCACGAGGGCTGATGTTGGTTTTGCACCTGATTTCCGACGCTGCTCAGGCGCTCTCCTCAACATTTTCGCGGAAAGAAGCTCCGGGTTTCCTCCTGCGGCAGACTTTCAATGATGGACGTTTTCTTCAGTTCAAAAAATTGAAAAGGTGTCCTTTATTCAGTGGCTACAAACCTGAAATGAGCATGCATCACCACGCTGTGTCATTTTTACGGGCCGTTAGTGAATTTAGCTCGTTAGCTGCGTAATAAGGACGAACCTATAAAACTCGATCCACTACGGGGCAGTTCATTCCAGAAAACATGCTCTTTGTGGTACCAGCTCTCTACTCCTCCGCAGGATAGCGTCTGCAGCCTGTAGACTTTGCTGAGTTGCGACACCACGGGTTCCTGAGCATCCGCAGGGACATCTCCTCAGGGGGATGTGGTGAGCAGTGCGTCACCCCGGACCCCAGCACCCGCGCTTAAACGTGCGTGGCATCGCCGTGGCCAGAGAAAAGGGGTTCCTGGTGGTTGAGCAGATGCCGAACGTTTGGACCTTTAAGGCGCCCCGGCGGAGGCAGCACACCACTTTGGCCCCAGCTTCATGTAAACGTCTCCTCTGGCTTGACCCGACCGTTGGAAATCGGCCCCTAGAGCTTTCAATTAGTTTTCTTTCTCACAACTCTCCTGTCTCCTATTCCCTTTTGGATTGTCCCATTTTTGCTTGCAGCAAGGGTTAACCATGTGTTACGTACCCTGAGTTGCGTCATATTTGGTTATAGTTAAGGTGTGCAGCTGGATTGGGCAGGACTTGCTTGCAAGTTCCTGTCCCATTCCCTTTTTGATGCCATGGTAGCTGGTTGGCACCGTCGCCGAATACCATATATTCTTTATGGCTCCCCCATTCCAAACATGATCGTACCATTGAAAAAGTGCTGAACGGTGCAGCAGACGCTTTCCAAGAAAGAAAGCATTATTCGCGAAACTCTAAGTCATCTTTAGCGAAGTCCTATCTCTATTCCTTGTATGAAAATGCTTAACAGAGGCATTGGACCCTTTTTACAAAGTGTAGAAATTGGCCAGCGGCGATTTATTCCTGAAACTATGAGACAATGTGCAAACCTCCAAACTCGCAAACACAGCATCTATTGCGAACATCCCTCTCACCATCACAGCACACCAATACCTGAACACTGTTTGTGGTGTCATCTCAGAAAATGATTTTCTACATGTCACCGAGAAAGAAATGCTGGAAGGGCTCTTCGACCAAAATGTCAGAGACTTGTCGGCAATCAGAATCCGGAATAACAAAGGCATAGATGGTAAACACTTGGTCCTTACATTCAACACAAGCACGTTACCAGGAATCATCGAAGTTGGATACCTTAAACTAAATGTCAAGCACTACACCCCTAACTCCCAAATATATTTCAATCGTCACGGGTTTGCCCACAGCTCACGCAGTTGCAGCGACCGCAAAACTTGTGCGAGATGCGCTTCAAAGGACCACCAATCTGAAGAATGTGACGCAGCCCTACGCTGCGCTAACTGCGAAAGAGACCACGCAGCATACTCTTGGTTGTGTTCGTCCTGGAAGAAATAAAAAAGAAATATTCGCCATAGAGACCAATGAAAACTTGTCATTTCAATAAGCGAAGAGGCTATTTGCGCTTACGAACACATTATTCTTCGCACCAAATTCCAACTTCGCTGATGTGGTGCACCGCATAGCACTCTGGAACCTACCGACGCTACTTTTACCGATGGCAGGGCCATCCACGCCCCATGCAGGAACAGCGAAGGCTTCCCTGCCATCGCCAAAACAGGAAGTGCCGGTTCATGGGTGGGCATCCCGCAGGACTTCTCCCCGTCGGGAGTGGCCTGAAACCCAAACACCTGCGGCTTCTCCCCGGTCCTTCAACCACCTCTGGCGAGGTGATGGATGTAACTCGCAGCCCGTCCATTTTGCAGAGGTGGAACAGCTCTCTTGAGTGAAAAAGAGACAGATCCTTTATAACGGGCCCTTGACATAAATAAATCTCCTTTCATTCACACCCAAAAACATCAACATGACTTTTATAGTTGAATGGAACAGTAGAGGACTGCTAAGGAACTACACTGACATAACTCATAATTAGGGTCGATGTTGCCTATAGCCTTGCCTTCAGTAAACTAGTCTTGGTTAACACGTGAATATCCTGAAAAATTATAAACCTTTTAGGCGCGATTGTGAACAGGCAAATAGCATTTTGGGAGGCGTCGCAATTTTTGTACAAAGCCGTGTCTGTGCTCAAGAAATGAAACGGTAGGAGACCCCGTAGGATGAGCCTATTGCTCATCTATCGCTCAGCAGTACGCTTTCTCATGGACTACAGATACGTAATGTAGGGGTCTACGAGGGCACCATACCTTAAATGTCTTGATCCTATTAAAAATCTTGGCCTGCGTCTTTTAACTGGTGAATACTGAACATCACTCGTAAATAGTAAAACCCACATATTGCTCTTTATCTTCAGGTAAGATAAGTTGCATGGACTTGTCTTCTAGCTCTCCATCCGTTTTTACCGATTTTAAGTGGGATATTCTTGATAACCCGTACTGAAGTGATCACTTTTCAGTGGTAATTAACTGTGCATCACCACCACCAATAATCCCCACAAAACCACGCCGTTGGAAGCTGCACTTAGCGGACTGGCCACTATTTCAAGAAAAGGCCTGTCTGGAAAAATGTTTTTCTGATAATCTTAGCGTTGACGAACTAAATGAAAATTTTACATCATGTATCATTGCGGCTGTACATAAAGCTATTCCTCAATCGTCAGGAGTTGTACGGCAAAATAATAATCTATGGTACACACAGGAGGGCAGAGAAGCAAAAAAGAAACAAAACAAAGCTTGGGGAACTTTCCGGAGGTACCCAAATCACGACAACCTCATACATTTTTAAAAAGGCGAGAGCAAAAGCACGATACCTACGTCGCAGTGCTGAGAAAACTTCATGCAAAAATTATGTGTCGTCCATAAATAGTTCCGTTACATTGAAACAAATGTGGGAGCAAGTCCGCAAACTGAATGGCAGCTTCACTTCATTACCAATTCTTTCCTAACAGCTCCAGGTACACGAACAAGCATTAGCGAACAGGCCGACAAACTAGGGGAACACTTCGCCACAGTCTCTAGTTCCTCACACTACACACAGTCACTTTTAAAGCACAAGAACACAACTGAGAAACAACGACTGCCGACCAGTGGCAGTTCAAATGAACGTTACAATAAATTAATTGCACTACAAGAAATCCGTACAGTACTTTCGGCCGGCAAACAGACAGCACCAAGCCCCGACGAAATTCATTATGAAATGCTTGCTCGCCTCTCCGAAGATGCTGTAGCAGCTCTTCTAAAATCCTTCAATAAAATATCGCAGTCTGGAAAAATGCCAGAGGCGTGGAAAAACGCTGTGGTTGTTCCATTCCTGAAATCTCGAAAGCCTCCAACTTCGGCTGGTAGTTACAGGCCAATAGCACTTACGAGTTGTCTTGCTAAAAGTTTTGAAAGTGTGCTAAATATTAGGTAAATGTTCATCCTTTAATCGTGAAAACTTCTTGATATCCTCTAATGTGGTTTTAAAAAAGCATGCTGTACAAATGACCATCTCGTCCTTCTTGAAAACACAGTCCGCGGAGCATTCATACACAAACAGCACTGTCTAGCAGTATTTTTTGACTTGGAAAAAGCTTATGATACCACCTGGAGGTATGGGATTCTTCGTGACCTCGCGGATCTAGGTATTCGTGGCAGGATGCTGAACTTCCGAAAAGACTTTCTTTCTGACCGTTCCTTTCGCGTACGTCTATGCTGCACGCTTTCGAAAAAATTCATCCAGGAAAACGGCGTACCGCAGGGGTGTATTCTAAGTACCACACTCTTTATTGTAAAAATGAACTCAATATCGCGAATAATTCCAAAGACCACCATGTATTCTGTATATGTTGACGACCTTCAAATTTCATGCACATCTTCAAGCTTATCAACATGCGAAAGACAGATACAATTTACACTGAACAAACTAGCGACTTGGGCAGACCGAAATAGATTTAAGTTCTCTCCACAAAAAAACAGTTGCCGTCCTTTTCTCACTGAAAAGAGGCATGCAGATTGATCCCACCCTGCCCTTGAAAGTGTTCTACAATTAAAACAAGAGCATAAATTCCTAGGCATAACCTTTGACCGAAAGCTCACATTCTTACCCCACATAAACAACCTCAAAAAGAAAGCTTCTGGATCTCTAAATATACTGAAGGTACTCTAACGGAAACACTGGGGGTCCTACAGGTTATGCCTTTTACAGGTCTACCGCTCTGTAGTACGGTCTATTTTGGACTATGGATGCATTGTATATGGGCCTGTAAGACCATCATACCTCAAAAACTGGATCCTGTACATAACCTGGGTCTTCGTATATCAACTGGTGCATACAGAACATCCCCCATAAAAGTCTATATGTAGAAACAAATGAACCCTCTCTTGCAAACAGAAGAGCAATACTTACCTGTGCATGTGTACTAAAAAAAAGATCCTTACCAAAACATCTTTGTTACCCCATAGTTACCACGTGCACATCTAGAAGACTGTTCAATAATCAACCACAATCGATCAAACCTTTGTTACTACGCTGTGAAGATGCATGTCATGAACTCGAAATACTAGATGCTCTGCCAAACATTGCCCCGAGGCACGATCCATTGCCACCATGGTACTGTCTTCACGCCACTTGCGACTTCCCGCTTATACAGTTTCGTAAAAAAGAAACGCCACATAAACGCCTACTACGAGAATACTTGGCTTTGAAAGAGAAATATTCGAGCTATATGGAGTTTTACACAGATGGCTCCAAAACAGCGATGCATGTTGGAAGTGTCGTAGTACAGGGGAAATGGGAAAAAAATAGTAAGATTACGAAATTATGTATCAATTTTTACTGCGGAATGCTATGCCGTCTGTATGGCTGTGGACAACATAATACATGAGAACATCAAAAACAGTATAATATACACCAATTCTCTGAGCCTACTCACAGCGCTGCAGTCATGAAATGCAATTGAACCCTTAGTGGGCAGCATCATGCACAAAATAGAAAATTTCACAACACAAGTACATACGATAAGATTCTGCTGGGTCCCGAGCCACGTCGGCATAGAGGGTAACGAGAGAGCAGACGCAGCAGCCGTACGAGCTCAAAATGGTGAAATAAAAAATGTGGGCATACCTTTTAAAGACTGCATGAAGTTGATACCTAACACATTAAAGAACAAATGGCAGAAAGAGTGGGATAATGAACTCAACTACAAACTACACTTCATAAAGCCACTCTTAGGGGAATGGAAGTCATGCAGACACCAGGAACGTTTCACTGAAGTAATCTTATGTCGTCTTCGCATAGGACACACACACCTGACACACAACTACTTACTTACAAAAGAAGACAAACCCGTTTGTGAAAGAAGCGTAGACGAGCCCACACTAAACCATATTTTATTCGTGTGTTCAAACCTAGAAAAACTAAGGAAAAAGTATTTTAGTCAAATTTATAATCAATGCATTCCATTTCACCTAGCACTACTCTTGAGCGATAATGCAATTGTTGACATTTATGTTTTTAACTTTTTACGAGAGGTTTGTTGTCTTAAGGAACTTTAAATTCCTCACCTATATGTGATACACTTCAGCCACTTTCTCATACCTGAGAAGATGCTGAGGTGTGCATTTCATTTGTTTGGGGGCCTCGAAATCCTTCCTCTGCAAAGGATGGCCGCTGAGGTTACCTGACCTTTTTAGAGCTTTTACCATTGGCCAATTCGAAAAATTCTGCCTCTTACCTTCACTAGATGGTGAGAAATAACATGTTAGGCCCTTTACACCACCGCTTCATTTCTGTCATATAAAATCCGGCACAAGACAATTTTCTATACCTGACGTTTGGCGCATGATGGCCTTAGCCGCCTATGTGCCATAAAACCCAACACAACGCAACACAACAACCCAGTATGTGCGGAGCTCTGGCGGCAAGGTCGTTGCTCATAAGGAGCCTCGCGCGCGCCCTATTCGCATTGCAGCAGAAAGTGATCTGGACAATATTGCATAAATTTTTACACTTTCCTAGTGTGAATACGGGTTGTTTCGTCAAGCGAAATGTTTTATAATACCATACAGTCTTTCGCTAATTTAATGTATATTGACAAATTGTTTGCAGCGAAAATAGTTTCTATACTTGCATGCATTCTGTACATGAATGAAAGAAATCTTACAAACCAGAACAGCTCGAAAGTCTCCTTTGCGAGCTGAATTATCACTTTGATTTTCTAACGGCTTCGGAAACCTGGTTGACCAACAGTGCAGATGTCCACTATTTAACAGGGTAAAGACGTAATTGTGTATATCACGCACACAAGCGTGGTGGAGACGTATCTTTCTACTGCAGGGGTAGTTGTTCCTTTGAATGTCAAACTGACCTTACGTGCGTGTATGATAATTTCGTGTTTCTAGCACTCATGCTTTATAAGCATTTAATTGTTGCTGTATGCCACCAGAGCGTCCTTACAACATATTTTTAATTGCATTGATTACATCCTACAGATTGTAGACGTACACAGAAAGCTTATAGTAAATTTAGGGGATTTTAGCTTCTATTGTCTCCCCAGCAACTATGCAAGCGTCCAATTATTGGAAGCCATGCTTGCAAATGGCTGACAAAATCTTTTTGAGGAGCTTACAGGAATATTTCTAAATTCAAAAACAATGATTGAAATTTGTTTAACCAATTTTCTCAAGTTTAATCTTGCGCTGGGGTACTCGGTTCAGATGTCAAAGATCATTTGCCAACATTTGCTCGTTTCTAACCGACAAACATGTCGAAACACCAGCCTATACCGAACAACCCATAAACAGTAAGGTCATTGGTTTGTTCCTTTTATTACTTGCAAATGTCTAGTAGACTGACGCTTACACAGAGCCAAATCCTTCTCATTCGTATTGTTAAGGTACAAGTCAATATAATGCTGCATTGTCACTGTCTCTGTCGCAGAAGTTAATACTATAATATGCTTGCTCCACAACAGATCAGCAGCAGCCTATGATGGAATAAAAGCAGCTCCGGTAAAGGCAGCTTCACATATTTTATCGGCGCCCTTGAGGTACATCTGTAACCGCATCCTTGAATCCTGTATTTTGCATGACAAAATTAAAATAGCTCGCTTTATTCCAATTCACAAGCGAGGTACAAATGATGACCTAAGTAACTGTAGGCCCATTTCGGTCTTGTGACTTAGCGAAAGTAGCGGAGAGAATATTATACAAACGTTTAAATGACTTCCTTCTTTTGAATAATGTAATTTCAAAGCAACAGTATGGTTTTCAGAAAGCAAAATTGAGGAAATAGGTGCTATTACTAACAAAATATAAAATTATGAAACATATTTAGGAGAAACTTTATACAGTTGGGATTTTCCTAGGCTTCCGTAAAGCGTTCGACTCTATTAAGCATCATATAATAATTAAAAATCTTGATGTACATAGATTAGGGCAATAGCCCTAGACCATATTAGTAACTACCTCAGCTGAAGATTTTGAATTTTTCGTATTACATGGTTCTCAATCTGACACGCAGCTTATTAAATACGGTGTACCAGGAGGATCAATTAGGCACCGTTTCGTTTACGTTAGTCATAAACGACATAAATAACATTCTAATGACTCAACGGACTGTATGCTATGCCGACGACACTAATGTTTTTTTCTCTCAAAGAAATAAAACTAAAGTCAAACGCTTGGCTTCAAGAACAAATTCTTGGCTGTATTGTATCTAAATGAACCGGTTAAATACAAAGAAAACAATACTTATTCCTTTCTGCACCAAAAATAAGCCAATTGACTATGATGTCACTCTGTGCTACGCTTCGACTACGTTAGAACAAATGAAAAAGTCATTCATTTCTTGGTGTTACTTTTCACAGAAATATAGGCTGGTTTGATCACATAAACAAGCAGCTCGGTCTACAGGCTTCATATATATATAGACTTCGTTATCTTCTATCCGCCTCATTCAAGAAAAATTTGAATTTTTCACTTCTATTTCAATTACTATTCATAGATTGGGGCAGATGTGATCGATCTCACATGAAAAAGTTATCAGCGCTCTAAAGTAATGCGGTTCGGTTATTGATGCCCTCGAGAAGCTACATTAGCTTAGGCGAACTAATGGAGCAGCTTGCCATACCACTTGTTAGAAGCTCCTACAGTATCAGGTTACGCCTTCTGCTCTACACAAAAATAGCAGAGAACTGCAATAACTTCTATAATCAGTACCTTAGCAGAGATACGAGTTACTTTTTGTGGAAAACCTTAGCTGTAGTAGTGTCCGCATACCATCTATAGAAAGGAAACTAGAATATCAAATCTTACTCATCTGTAATGTTAACCCTATAATAATTGATATTGCAAAGAAAAGTACCGCAGCGGTGGTCTTGTGGTTAGAGCACCCGCCTTGCATGCGGGAGGTGCGGGGCTCGATCCTCAGTGCCGCCAGTTACCTACCGGTAATACAACGGGTACAAGTTTTCCCTACCACTTGCTCGGCTTCATAAGGCTGAAATGCTTGGGAAATGTGTCTTTGACCCCACTTTGTGCAATGAAAACCACCTTGTGCCATTGCGCTCTTTGGCCACAGATGCCTCTGCACCGTTGAAAATTCATCATCAGCAAAAAAAGTAAAACTTTCGCCAATTTAAGCAAGAATGCTGGGATTTCATATCACTATTTGCAAGATTTTGCAATGTGCGGTCTTGCGATCTTTTTTCTTTACTCCCATCTTGAACAGAGCATGCTCTTCAATACTTGCCTATGAATTTACTGTTTTTTTTACTTTCTTTCCACACAGCACTTTGCCATTTTATTTTCATATGAACATTTAGTTTTGGTACAATATTTTGGATAATATCGCTTGTTCTTCTGTAACTGCTGCTGCGCAAGGCGACTGATGGTGCGCGACTGTTTCTGGATCGTCGGCGCCCTATGAGGCCAGGGCCTAGTCAGGAGGATGTCTTCCCTCCTTTTGCCATGCCGCAAGTGCAAGAACTATGTACTACCTCAATAAACAATAACTGTTTTCTTTTTTAGCACAGGAAACAAAGTACACTTTGTAAATAGCTAACAGGAAAATTTTACATGCAGAACAAAAAATCGAAGCAGGTGAGTGGATGTCGTCTTCTCTGTCGCACTGCCAAGCTCAGTAGAGCTGACTGATGATAGTGCGGTCCCTTTATCCTACTCACAGTTGACGTAGCAATAGGCATGCCGGTAATCAAGCTTGAGAAGAAGGCAATCTTCTCGAGGCTTGCATGTGCCACATTTAGGCATATAGCAGAGTCGTTGCTGGCGCAACGGCCTGAGGCAGGCCACGGTGACAGTGGGGTAGACCGAGGGCACCGGGCGTGCTTGGATGGGTCAGTCGATATGAGACGGATAGAGATGCGGATCCGAGTGATCCGCTTCCCTGTGCGAGGATAAAAGCACATGGACGCCGACCTGAGTACTTGCCACGCCTTCATATGTTATTCGATGTGAAATGCGAAACAACCCATTCGCTGCCGATGCTAAGGCATGCTAAAGAGCAACTAGAACTTGGAATTCATTCGTCATTTTAAGCTACGCCTCTCTAGTTGCGGATCTTCAGCTTCGGTTTGTTAAACGCGGTCTGCCATGCCATGAGAGTTAGAGATATGAAAAGGGTGGTATGAAAGATATCAGCGTCTAATTTCACCTTAAAAAAGAGCAGTTGCTCTCGTATTGAGTGATCGCGCTTTTTGCTTCTCTTTCGTTTGCATGCTTGTTCACTTGTGTACGAAGAGCGATGACTCTGCCTTTTGCTGCTTCCATTTTGTAAAGTTAGCTACACTCTCAAAAGAGAGCCAGCAGCCTGATGACGAAGCAGTATTCTATGATGTCCGATTTCAGAGCAATTACGTACCAAAGAAAGCGACTTGAAACCAGGACTCTTTTAAACTCCTAGCGGTGTGGTCTTTTAAGGCTAATGACAATCCTAGTAACAGACAAGCCTTAGGCGACGTTTGATTTATTTTTATCCGCATGTTTGCGGGGAAATCCATAAGTACTTTTCGTTTCTCAAGTGAAGCAAATACCAAGAGGAGACAATGTAATAATTTAATAAAAGGATATATGATGTCAACAACTCTGGCCGCTATAAGAAAGGTAGCTTCACGCATTCCGATGCTTCGAAATTTTCGTAGCCTTTTTTTATGATGGAGCTGATTGTAATATTTACCTTGTAGTGGTTTTGGGGGAAGAAAGCTGCGGTGCCGAAAAAAGCTAATGAAATCTAAATTTTTCAGCTTTCCGTAGCTTGAACACAAGAATTAGCTGGTGAACATAAAAGGAAATCTTATCTTTCTCTAACACATGCCAGTCAATGTGCTGACTACCATAAATTATCAGCACTTACCAATACACGTCTGGCATCGCCCTTTTGAAGTGCTTACTGAAATTAAATTCCGCTAACGAAACTTAGGCTATGCAATCGTTTCGACTGTATTAGTGGTGATTACGTCAGTTCTCAGTGGTGATTAAGCAAGTGCGACACCTAGACCGATGTCGCTAGCGGCTCTGTGAGTTCAGTAAGGCATGATGGGTCAAAATTAAGAAGTATCGCAGGAGAGGTGAGAACACGGCGCTGCGTTGCAGAAGCTTTGTCGCAGGCAGAAAACCGGACCGACAGCTCGTGGCTGCCTGAGAAAAAGTGCGTCAATGGGTCAATAATTGCAGCAAAATTCCTGAAAAAGCGGCGAAAGTACGAGCGAAGATGAGTAAAGCTTTCCAGGTCTTCCAGGGATGTCGACTTTGGTAAATCAGTCACTCCGTGGAGCTTGACATGGTCCGGGAGAACACCGTCCTTGGACATGACGTGGTCTAGTGCAGTAAGCTGGCGGACGAGAAACCGCACTTCAAGTTCAGCTGCAGGCCGGCGTCGCCTACACGTCGAAGAACACTCTAGAGGGGCGAAGATGAGAAAGACAGACCTGCAAGAAGATGACAACATCAGGCAGATAGCAGAGCCACTCTGACATCATAAGCTCGAAAGTGACAGCAACGTTGCACAGACCGAATGGTCAACTTCAAATTGATAGAGCCCGTCAGGCGTAATGAAAGCTGTTTTCGGGTGATCAGCTTCGGTCATCGGCACCTGCTGGTACCTCAAGAGCTGATCAAAGAAAGTACTCCGCTCCCTGCAGGCAGTCAAGCGCGTCATCGATATGAGGCAGACGTGGACGTCTTTCCCAGTAATTTTGTTTAGCCGGCGACAGTATACGCAGATTGAATAGAGCCATGCTTTTTCTTCACGAGCACGACCAGAGAATCCCACGGACTGTGCGAGGGCTTGATCCCTTCAGGGTGTAGCTTGTCGATCACCTTTTCATCAGTGATGCGGCGCTCAGCAGTGCAGACGCGGTAGGGTGCTGGCGCAAGGGACCACCGGTTCCAGTGTAGATGTGGTGGTCAACTGCTCTTGTACGCTCCAACGTTAGTTGGTGGGAGCTGAAGGAGGCGCAGCAGCGCTGAAGCAATCCGGCGAGCAGGAAGATTTGGAGATACGGTAGAGTGCTATCGACGGATTTCTAAAACACGCTGGGTCGGGTCAGCAGCCTCGATGGGAGTAGTAAGGGCATTCATGAAATGCGCGTCATGGTCATCAATGACAGGAGAAGCGTCGACGGGATCGGCGACATCAAACGTGCCAAGGGATTCTTTCCGAAGTGGTGGGAAAGACAATGGGTTCGCAATGTACAGGTGCTGCAAACACCAGAAACTACGAGCGCAGCATTTGAGAGCAGTACAGATATGCGGTGAGCGAAAGAGACAGAGGGTGTATAAAGGACAGTAGCGTCAGAGAGGGTAGCACATGTCAATGGCTCATGAACAGAAGAGAATGCCGTCATGTCTGTGTGTATGGCGACAAGAAATTTTGAGACGGTAACAGGCTAGGCGACCAGGAGAGCTTCACCTAGCGGCTGCAAATCAATGTGAACATGTGTGCAGTCAATGATGGCGTGATGCATGGGCAGGAATTCCCGCCCAAGGATGATTTCTGGGGGAGCAGGCGAGAACGATGAACTCATTGTTGTAGAAGAGGCCTTGGATGGTGAGGCCGTTCACGTGAGAGGGAGTTGACGGCGCAGAACTTGATTCCAAAAATGCAGCGCCTAGTTTTCCGCTTGGATGGGTAGTCACAGGCGTTGCATAGGGGAACGCGAACGGCGTCGAGGGGATGGCGGGCAGTGGTTGCAGTAATCTGAACGAGACGAAGAAGAATTCAGAGGCAGAAAAGAGACTAGTGAGAAGGACAATATGACGTCATACGCCGGCACGCGCCCGTAGTCAAGAGGACAGGTTGCAGGTGTGAGGTACCAACAGGCCACATGGCCATTGACACCACAGGCATACCAAGTCGGGCAGTTATATTGCGTGCGTTATGAATTCAATGTGCACGGACTTGTTCAAGGCAGAGAATGCTGAGCCTGTGGCATTGGAGGCGCGAGCAGCGGCCGAAGGAAGTGAGTACTTGATGGCGCACAGCTAGGAATAACGGGCTGAGGTCTTGGCCGGACCACAGCTTTGGTGTTTCAGCGGACCACTGCCCACAGGGGGTGGATTGGCGGATGGCAGCACCTCAACAACCTGCCCCTGGATGGCGCGCTCAACCGAAGGCGACAACGATAGCGTTGGGCCGAGTTGGACGGCAACAAACGATATCTGCCAGGCCACCTCTTCCCGCACAAAGCACTTGATGAGCCGAAGAAGATTCGGCTGATCGTGATCAGTACTACCCAGAGCCAAGCTCAAAAAAACGTCGCGCTGGAAACTGGTTATAGGGGGTGACAAGACACTGTTTGTGGCGCTCGTCATATCTCGGACATAAAAACACAACGCCGTACATGCTTGGAGATTTTTGACACAAACAGTTAGACGAACCACACTCATTCCTTTTAAGAATATGCTTGTATTTTGTGAGCCTCACTAATAGAATGACTCAGGCGCTTGCATATGTCCACGGCATCTTTGTAATAAATTGCGACGTTTTAGCTGTTCTCCAGGACCCGACTGCGGAACCGTTGTTATCGTTTGGACTGCTGCAGTCGGCAACAGTAGTCTGCCAAGAAATTCTAGCATAAATCAATTAATCTTTTTACTAAGAGCCTTTTTAAAACTATAGTTAACCTCTCCTTGAGTTGATGGCTCTTATTTGTGTCGAATTTTTCTTCTGATTGTGTTGTACTTTAAATGAACTACAACAAGGTCAAAGAGGTAATGCAGTTTATTTGAACAAACATAATTAGTGCATAGAAAGTTCTCTACTAAAATCTACATTCTGCAAAGAATTTATCTTTTCTGCCAAGAAACTTTACTTTGACAAAATCTGTCTACCAAAAGGCCCTAAAATTGTAAGCTTATTTTATTTACTCATAAGACTTCTCTTGTTTGCGAAGTCTAGAACAGTCTTCCCTTAGTCGCAGGAAGATGAATAAACCATATACTTCTCGCGATGGCCACAAATATTGTCAAATTCTGCTTCACAGTGTGGTGGCGGTGCGGTATGAATATCTTTGTCCCATACGTGCATCTCGCAATCGATTTTTCCTGCAGGGAAAGTGAAGTCAGGTAGAGGTGTTACTTAAGACAGTTTTGCAGGCGTTTGAAGAGCAGCTAAATTAAATATTAAGAGCATGCTTTCTTTGCTAGTTTTTCTATACATAGGGTAAATTCTGTCCCAGAAAACGAAGGAACACCGGCCAAATGTCCGGGTCAAAAAATTATTAAATTGAAAGATAATGATTTTTTTCTATAAGCGCTAACACGTATTCTCTTCTGAAGTGGATATCTAGCATACTGGGCATTTCTGCGTGTTCTTTTGATCCATGTGCTATCGTTGCACTACCTTCCAAAGCTAAGGTGCAAGCTCGAGCACACTGTGCATTCATGCAAAGCACCTTCCAGAAGCAATGCGGGCTTTGATGGGTGGCTTCGCTCCCTCGAAAGCCATGGGAGAAGGCTACAAGACCTTCCTGCCGGAATGGCGGAGGCAGACACGTATTTACCGGTACTTCTGCAGGCTACTGTCTTGAGCCAAGAAAACTCGAAAGCGGGTGACAGAGGGGGCTTGAATTTTCAAGGTTGCTTGCACACTCCACCGAGACCTTCTGGAAAAGTGCACTGAGCGGCCTTTTAGCTCAGGTTACTCCTACGAAGGGTGCGGTAGCCACTAGCAATATCCACGCCATTGGTGTGGTTGATCTACCGGAGGACGTCAGCAGGACTTTGCGCCTACGACCTAAGTACGCTGTGGAGCCAAAACAAGATGTAGCGGAACTAATAGCCTGCATCCGGGAGGTGGCCAGGCGAGCTCAAGTGCACGGTAAAGACGCTGGTATGTCGGTGTGAACATGCTCGTGATGTGGAAACTAGAGCGTCCCAGAGTTAGCACTTGTCCATGCCTTCTTTTGTGCGCTATTATTTCTTTTTGATTACATTTGCATACGTGAAATGGAAATCAGATCTCATTTCCAATGACCGCGATTTTTGACGTTCTCACTGCAGTGAAGAGAAGGAATTTGTTATGCACTATCAACAAATGAAATGTATAGATTGCCTATCACTCGGCGTCTCGAAAAATCTATAGCAGTGTAATCTAATGTTCGGCGAAACTTGCTCTGCGGTCTTGTGAAAAGAGACTGTCAATGGTAGGCGGGCAGCTTATGTGACTAAAAAGTTGCTCGCGCGTGCTGTCCGCATATACGACCTTTGTCTGTAAAGTTTCGAGACTGATTTATTTGCCTCTCTAGAAATCGTTCCCCCAAACAACTGTTGGTGCGTACGCGTATGTCACATATATTAAAGAGCCTAAATTAAATTTTAAATGAAAAAGGTGTGAAGAAGACGACGCGAATTAACCGAAGAATAAAGAAGAGGAAGAAGAAGCATTCGGTGAGGTGGAGAGAGATGTTTGGCGGAGAAGAGAAGACGACGACGACAAGGCATACGTGGACTAACACCGAGGCTATAAAAGGGCGAGTGAGAGCAATGCCCGAGGGGGAACAGCAGAGAAGCGGAGGCTCCGGCGGGTCAGGGACACATCGGCTGGAAGAGAGCGACGCCGGCTACTGCTCCGGTGAGCTCGCGTTCTACGACTCCGCATCGTGGACTTCCTGCCGTGCCTGAGCCCGTTCCGGGGAGTCAACGGAGGACGCTACCACCTGCTACGGCCAGTGGTGTCTCCAGCGCTGTTGCCACCCATCCGGGTGGTGCCCCCAATGCCAACAACACCGGCATCACCTCCACGGGCGCTTGGACCGGGAGCTTGCACGACGCAGCCAGCGACGCCAGCCCAAGCGCGTCGAACGCCGCCAGCAACGCTAGCTCAAGCACGCCGAACTCCTCCTCGACGCCGGCTACGGGATCCATACAACGCCGCAGCAGCACCGAACCAACCGTGAGAACGAACGCCGACAACGAATAGCAGAACGCTAGTAGTAGACGCTGGTAGTAGTGTGCCCGGGTCGTGTGTATTTATAGCCCTTGTGTGCTGTGTTAGTTTTGTTAGTTTTGTGTTCTAGTGTGTGTGTCACATAGGGTGTATTAAATGTGCGTTTGTGTGGGTACACCCGTCGCCTAGTCCATTCTTTCAGTCCGAGTGTTCTCCGGAGAGATCCGTGACAGCGTAACTTCATCTTTTCGGGCTAACCTGGGCTATTTATGTTAATTGCTGTGGCAGCCGCAAGATGGCACTACATGTTGAAAAATACGTTCTCACTAGTTGTCCACGCATTCTATTGTGAGTTAATGTGGAGAGATGGATGTCCACCTCGAACAGCGCGTAAACATAAAATTCTTTGTGAAACTTGGCAAGACAGCCACAAAGACGTATAAACTCCTTCGTGACGATCACGGCAAAAAGACATTATCGCGGGCGCGAGTTTTCGAGTGGCTCAAGAGGTTCGTTTCAGGAAGAACATCGGTGGAAGACGACACAAGGCAGGGGCGCCCTTCGACCTCATAGATGAAAACAGCGTGACTCGGATCAGGGAAATCTTACAACAAGACCACACCCTTACAGTCCGCACGCTGTCAGATGCTCTCGGCATTAATAAGACAACATGCCGCCAAATTTTGTGTGAGAACATGGGGAAACGAAAGCTGAATGCCAGACTTGTGCCGCACTCCCTCACACAGGACCAGAAGGACACGCGGGCATAAGTGAGCGCGCTGATTTGCTCTCCGAGGCAGAGAACGATGCTGCATTCGTAGACAGCGTCATTGATGACGACGAAACATGATGTTTTAAATGCGATCCTCAAACAAGGAGGCAGAGCGCCGAATGGCGGTCCACAAGCTCTCCGGCGTCGAGATAGGTGCGGTGACCAAAGGCCAAAACAAAGACGATCCTGATAGTTTTGTTCGATGCAAGAGGTTTCATACACCACGAGTTCGTCCCACAAGGGCAGACGGTGAATCCGGAGTTTTATATCCGCGTGTTACAACACATGCGTGAGGCACTGCGACACCGTCGCCCTGACATATGGGCAACTTGACAATGGAGCCTTCTCCATGATAACGCAAGGCCTCGCACTGCTCTTGACAAAATTTCTCGCCAAGCACAGCATTACTGTACTTCCACATCCGCCATACTCGCCTCACCACTCCCCATGCGATTTTTTTTCTGTTTCCTCATGTGAAGAGAGCCCTAAAAGGTCACTGGATGGGGATCGTGGAAGCCATTCAAGACGCCACGACAAAGGAGCTGACAGCCCTGCCAAAAGAAGCGTTTTCCAACTGTTTCCAAGACCTCAAGAAGCGTTAGAAGATGTGTATACAATGCAAGGGAGACTATTTCGAAGGGGTTCTGCACAAATCATTTCAATGCCGAACGAATTTTTTTAATGATCTCAGTCTCGGAACTTTACGAACAAAGGTTCTACGATCCTTTAGAGAGAATCCAAAGACGGTGTTTTGTGGCTAACAATTGTGCTTTTGAAATTTCACACTTGCCATTTGTATTTTTGAACGTCAGTATACCGCAACTCTCGGCTGAATTCCAGTACCGGAGGGAGTAGGGTATCCCAGGATTGCCTGTAAAATAAATGCGGGGTAGAGGGTGAAACCATACCTGCTTTTGGTGTACAGTAGAATGCATCTGTTAAAAGGAGCGACTGGCATGTATATTTATTGAATTGTATCATTTTGGTGAAAGAGAAAGGAACGCTAAAGGGATATTTTTTGCTTAATGACCCCGGCGTTCATTATCAAGAGTGTTAATACGTAAGCTGCTCTCACCACTAGCTGCCAAATTTTCGCTAATTAGTGTCAGCCGAGATAAACCGATGGGTAGTGTCCAGGCCTGACATTCCTGATGTGATTAAAAGAACTTTATCAATGCAGTGCAATAGGTATATGTAACCAAGTTTGCGTAATAGCATGCAAATATGCACTGGACTTTTCTTTTCTTGGCACATAAAATCAATTCATTTTGTAACACTGGTGTTTTATGCCATTAAACTCTTAATGGAACTTTCGGAGAGGGCTGCTAAAGCTACCTGGACCCGCGTGGGTATTCTGAGATAAGCAGCTAAGAAGCAGAGTGTACGCCATGGAGATACAAGGAATCGGCTGGCGAATATCAGCAAATGCGCACACCGCGGTCAGTTGCTTTCTGCAGCACACCAGATGCGAAGAGATCGTTTTAATTGTTATAGGCGCATTGATAAAATAATTGGCGTATCCTGAAACTCCACAAACTATCGAGGCTGAGAATCGCTGCTTTATTGAACATGAAACACCAGCCCCTGCAGGTTGACCGCACATCTCCCCCACCCCTGTTGAGGACGGGGAGCATAGTCAATGTGCGTCTTTAACCAAGTGCTAAGGTGGACAGTCTATGCATCTGATAGCTTTTTTATGGTCACGTACACAAATTTCTTTGGGTAGTAGTGGGATTGCGCCATTCGGGCATGTAAAAGTGCATCACATTCGAAATCGCTACTGATGAATGAAGAAAAGTCACGCTGTTCTTTCCTTACCTTGTTTTTCGCTAACTTCTAGCACCGCGTCTTTATCACCAGGCTCTCCGTCTTTCAGTTTTCCATGCCAAATCTTAGATTGTCTACAAAAAATCAGATTCAAGATCAGATTCAGCGCAAAGCTGGAAACGACCAGTGATGTGTGTGCCCTTAAATCTTTGTTTCTTAATGCCAACAGTACCTAGACCCTTCCAATTTTTGATAATATCTCGCGTTGGAGAGTTGAATGCCCCGTCGCAGTGACAGCTAGCTAGGACGCAAGATATACTTGTATGTATAAAGACGTATTTCTCAGTTCAGAAACGCTTCCATTTTTTTAAACTTAACGCTACCGCCTTCTTGGCAGAGATATTTGTTGAACCGTTTAACGCAGTGTTACTGCACTAAGTATTTGGCTGCGTAAAACAAGTGCCGAGAGGACCCTTTTTCATGAACATCACTAGTCAAGAGAAGCCTTCATGAAAACAACAGAAATTCCGAATATTTTCTGATATGAGCACTGCTTTGCTCTATCTTAAAAATCAATAATATGCAAATTTGCCTCTGTGAACAGCTCCAGCCCCTCTGCCACTCACAGACACATAAGCGTAGGTAATAGGCTAAGATACACTGCTGCTAATCTCCCAACAGGGAAGAAAAGAAGGCATCTATTCTCGAGGAATATTTATCTGGGCACATTTAAGCGGCGGAACATCAACGAGCTACTGGCACATACCTGTACAAAAGTTTTAAGCATTATATCTATATCTATATCTATATTTTGTCGACTGGCGTGGTGTTATGCGTCTTAGTTGTGATAGGCTGGCGCTTGGAATGTTGTCGCGATTATTGCTCTTGCTGTCAGGTGATGTGGAACTTAACCCAGGCCCTCCCAAGAAGGATGATAAAGCTATCCTGGACGCTCTGCAGCGCCTTGAGGAACAACACGCAGCCTTCAGTACTGAGCTAAAACAGCTACGTACTACCCAAATAACCCATGAAAAGTTAATATCCTCACTAACAAACCGCGTGCTTGCGCTGGAAACATCCCAACAGAACCTGAGCATACACACCAACCTGAACGAAACAGGCGAACTTAAACATGAAATAGCAGTCTTAAAGGCCGCAAGTATTGATACCAGTAATCGAATGCGACGAAACAATTTGCTCTTCCTAGGCCTTGAAGACACTGAAAATGAATCCTGGGCAGAATCTGAAACACAAGTCTTGTCATTCTGTTCGAATGAACTTGACATCGAGATAGACCCCACCAGCATCGAGCGTGCCCACCGTTTAGGTAAATTTAATGCTGAAAAAAAACTTCCTATCATTGTTAAATTAGCACGCTTTAAAACCAAAGACATCATCCTAGCCTGCGGTCCCAAACTGAAAGATACAAGTTACGCCATCAGAGAAGATTTTGCTTTTGCCACACGTCTCGCTCGCTCTAAATTGATACAGTTTATTCGGCCTAAAAAATGCGCATTCAAGCTTAACGTTGACAAGCTTCATGTAGGGCATAAATGCTGTGTACGACCCTGTGTCTGATAGCGTAATTGAGTCTGCAAAACAGCCAGCTGGTCGTGCTCAATCCGAGCACCTCTCCTACAAACCATCACAAAGCACCGATTGACACCCCGCAAAACATGCTACACCACCAAATCGCCCCCACCCTTCACGTTCCAAGCATCTCAATATCGTCCTCACTAACATACGGAGCATTTTACCAAAGCGAGATAAACTGCACAGCCTTATCGACGACACTGGTGCTGACATTGTCCTACTAACAGAAACGTGGCTACACGAAGGCGTGAAAGATACTGAAATCCTCCCTTCAAACGGGAACTACGTTCTTTATCGTCGTGATCGGCGCGGACGGAGGGGCGGAGGAGTGCTTATCGCCATCCGAAACACCCTATCATCATCACTCATCTGTCACGACACCAAACTAGAACTAACCTGGGTATGCGTGCACAACTTCGGATTGAAAGAAATATTGGGCATTTGCTACAGGCCACCAGACAGCGATTCATCCTTCTGTGACTCCCTTCATGACGCATTAACGATGATTAAAAACACATTTGAATTCGAACATCTTTCTGTTCGGTGATTTTAACTATCCACATATAAACTGGGCTTCCCTCTCTGTATCTAGTCATTCACCTTCCAAAGAATCGAAACAATTTCTTGACTTAACACTAGACTTCAACCTGCATCAAACCATCACACACCCCACAAGAGGTACTCACACTCTTGACCTGTTACTGACATCTTGCCCAGACAACATTCACAGTGTAACTCTGCTTCCGGGCCTCAGCGATCACACGTTTCTGCACATTTGCACGTCATTACATTCCAACAGGCGATCACCTACGAAAAAATTAATCACTGACTATAAGCGAGGTAATTTCGATTCCATAAATAAGGAACTTTCATTCTTTTTCACCGACTTCCTAGGTTCTTATCTAACCAACACAGTTCACGAAAACTGGGAAAGTTACAAGTCAACAATGTTGCGACTAAAAAATAAGTACATCCCAATCATTGTCGTCAAATCGGATTCCAACAATATTTGGTTTAACAAAAACTTGAAGCACCTTCTTAGTAGGAAAAAACGGCTTTATCGTTCCGCTAAACTAAGCCAAAAACAAGAAGCATGGGAAAGATACCACGCCTGCGCGAGTAAATATTTAAATGAATTGAGTGCTGCGAAAGATAAATTTTTCTCTGTTGACTTGCTATCCATTCTCAAAACAAATCCCACCAAATTCTGGCGTATCCTCTCCCCTAAACATAAATCTAATCGGTTCGATCTTGTAGGACCTGATGGCGAACCAGCTGATACTAATCAATGCGCAAAACTTTTAAATGACTACTTCTCATCTGTGTTTTCGCCTGTCAGCAATTCTACACCCAACGTTTTGCAAGCCAATAGACAAAAAGAAATGCCGGAAATTCAAATTAGCCCCGAAGGAATCTCCAAATTAATCAGTTCACTCAAGCTGTCATCATCTGCAGGATGTGACCAAATAAACAGTAAACTACTTAAAAACACTCTATCATTATCAAGCCAGATACTACACCTAATATTTACCCAATCTTTAGACACCGGAAACATTCCTGACGATTGGAAGATAGCCCAAATTGTTCCCATTTTCAAAACAGGTGATCGCGCATGCCCAGCTAACTATCGTCCAATATCCCTTACTAGCATATCTTCTAAACTTCTAGAGCACATTATATCATCAAGCTTAATGTCTCACCTTGATTCAATAAATTTCTTTTATCCTCATCGACATGGCTTCAGGAAATCATTTTCATGCGAAACCCAGCTGGCAGAGTTCACCCAAGACATCCTTAAGGCCATAGACGATAACCGCCAAATAGATGCAATCTTCTTAGACTTCTCGAAGGCATTTGATCGCGTACCTCACAACCATCTGCTTGCGAAACTTTCGTTCCTGGGAATTCCTGCTAATCTGATATGCTGCCTCGAACATTTTCTAAAAGGACGCTCGCAGTTCACATCCGCCAATAACATCCAGTCACCCTTAACAGATGTAACATCTGGTGTCCCTCAAGGGGCCGGGTTATCACAATTACTCTTCTTAATATACATCAACGACCTGCCCTCTAATATTCAATGCAAATTGCGACTCTTTGCGGACGATTGTGTCATCTATAATGCAATAAGTAACCCAACCGATAACCTCACTTTGCAACTAGACCTTGACGTTATTGCATCATGGTGTGAAAAGTGGCAGATGCCTTTAAATCTTACTAAGTGCAAATCGTTGTCCTTCACTCACAAACACACCTTGACGAATCACACTTACAGCATTTCATCAGTCCCTATAACCGTTGCAAAATCTTACAAATATCTAGGTGTACATCTCACATCAACACTTTCTTGGGTCACCCACATTAGAACCATTTGTCCGACACTTCACGCACACTTGGCTACCTGAGAAGGAATCTGAAATCTGCATCTCCTAACATAAAACAACTCGCGTATGAAACATTTGTGCGGCCAAAATTAGAGTATGCATCATCCATCTGGCACCCATGGCAATCGTATCTCACCATCGAATTGGAATCAATTCAAAATCGTGCAGCTCGGTTCATCACTTCATGTTACTCAAGAGAAGCCAGTGTCACCGCCCTCAAGCAGTCCCTCCGTCTCTCAACACTGGAATCACGCCGCGTCGTTTCCCGCCTATGCTTACTTCATACATTTTATCATAACACAAGATCACGGCACGCTCTAATAACCGCCCCACTACGAACGTCCTCCCGGCTTAGTCACGGTAACCCGATAGCACACATCAGTGGCCACACGTCAGCTTACAACAACTCATTTTTCCCCAACGCAATAGCACTATGGAATTCACTGCCTAACGACATCGCTGCATGCACTGATCACAAAACATTCCGCGAGAAAATAAAAATTCACCTCACATAAATCTTGATCACTTCTGCGCTCTTTTGTAGCGAGTATTGCTTGACATATCTTTGTTAAATGATGTATCACTTGCTGGAAAACCCTGATATGACTACAACCCCTTTTATGTTTGCTTGTATGTTTGTTCTTTTTATTGATATGCATGTTCCCATCATCGCCGTTGGAAACCAATATGCCCCCCTTATGTAATGCCTTCGGGCCTTTAAGGGATCAATAAATGAAATGAAATGAAAATATCCCTTAATTGCTTCCCTCGCTATTCAGCAGCAAGCGCATCTCCCGGCAGATATGTGTTTTTCTAAATGGGGGGGGGGGGGTAAATTTGACAAAACTTGACAATCCTAAATTCTTTTACTCGAAGATGGTGTCTATCATGGACGACAGATGATATCGATGCTTCTTGCGCTGACGTGAAGTAGTTCGAACTGCCATAGAAAATCAATGCAATGTACCGTAAACTCGAAATTCCGGTTTTAAATTTGAGCGTTCATTTGCACGCGGCTGGTGTTGCACCTGTGCAAGCTAGAAGGGCTTGGCCTGATTTCCTGCTGTTCGAATAACATATTTTCTAAAGTGTAGTGAAGCAACGACACGTTAAATTTGTTTTTTTTTTGTGCTAGAGAGCCAATGATAGCTTTGAGAATGACCAGCACTCAGCTGACAGAAAGCGAAAAATGTACGGAAATTTGTCGCCCTTTTGTTGATTTCACAGAATGTGTAGTCAGCAAAGTGTCTGTGATTAGTGGAAAGCAGTGCGACTGATAAACTTCTAGAGTACATGATTAGGATAGTTAGTGGCACATATCGCCTGGCCATAGCATCATTGTGCGCCTTAACCACGCCTTCGTTCGTGTGTGTTGCGCCATTTCCAGCAACCACATTAGTATAGGCGTTAGCGAGAACTTAATGGAGCACAGAAACATAATGATAATGTATTCGAATGAACACGTAAGTAATAAAACAGAACTACCTCAAAAAATTACTACAGTAGTTTTTGAAAAAAAATATATAAAATATGCCTCAGTATGCAGGATAATTACAGTGCGCCACCTTGAGCTCTTGAACAGCCATTTCGGAATGGAAGTGCCTTATATCATGAGATTTCCTAAGGTGCAGTCGGTTGTTAGCTGCAAAAGGCAGACTGCAAATGCACTTGGGGAACAGACAAGGTATTTTCAAGTCATATTTATATGAATTTTTTTGCCTTCACTTGCACCAGTTCTTCGTTTTATTTCCGCATTTCTGAAAGAAGCAATCAGACCTTGACTCTCGAATATTGTCTCCAAGACCTTTCTACTAACAATCTTCGCGTTATAGACTAAGTAGCCACGGTGGCACAGTGGTTAGGGTGC
The DNA here is from genome assembly GCA_030143305.2 of Amblyomma americanum. Classification (NCBI taxonomy): domain Eukaryota; kingdom Metazoa; phylum Arthropoda; class Arachnida; order Ixodida; family Ixodidae; genus Amblyomma; species Amblyomma americanum. Next base: position 14,692 of record JARKHS020013666.1, on the reverse strand, counting down.
TGGGCTACTGACCCAAAAGATGCGGGTTCGATGCCGACCGCGGCAGGCAAAATAGCCCCTCCAGTGCACGTTACTAGTCGAAAAAGCAAACTTTTGTCGAGCCATAGCGCCAAGGGTAATCGCGTTTCAAAATTCTATAAACTGATATGGCTATTACTGATGTAACAAAAGTAAAACAGCGCTAACGTTTACACAAACACACAGATAGACAAGACAGGACGGGTGCTGTCCTGTCTGGCCTTTCTGTGTGTTTGTGTAAAAATTAGCGCTGTTTTTACTTTTGTTACACGATGTTACACCAACTAGCTCAGCAAGAAGTACTATCATTGATGACCGACTACAAGTTTCTGATTGCGACTAGGTGCCTCACTCTACTAGTTAAAAAGTGAATTATTAAAAATTAATCAGCCAGCATACTACTTAAGACGATTCGCCGGTGTTCTGGTGTCCACCAACATTGGTAATGCTATGCCGAAAAAGCTATATTTTCACCTGAAAAAGCCTACTTTTGAAAATTTTGAAATTAAATCATATATATATATATATATATATATATATATATATATATATATATATATATATATATAGGGTACAGTGTGTTCCAGCTAAATTTAGCCAGGGTTTAAAAATATGTCGTGGCACTCTCAAACGATGAGACCAAATTCTTGTTTCTGGCTATGCATGGAGCAAGCCACACTGTTTTAGTGTTGTGCTTTATTGCACAGTGCTTGAGATAATTAAATACTTTAGCAAGGAATGAACATAAAACGTCCGCCTGAATGGTTTCTAAATTTATATCTATTACGTGTTAGCTTTTTCGCTCACTAAAGATGCACGCGAAATACAGAAAAAGACCACGTGACATGCCTGCTTGCTCACCGCGATTGCAGTACTCTTAAACGTTCCGCCTACGAACAAACAGCTCATTTGGCCGAATGTGCTGCAGCTGCAAAGGTGACAGGGCTGCGACACGGGCGCTGTCTGCGCGATTTACACCAGTATCTAGCGATAAGGGATGCGTCCGCCTATCGCTATTATGAACCGCCACGAGGGAAACCGCACAACCAGCTGCTGCGTCGCGGCCCTGTCTCCTTTTAAGTAGCAGCACATCGGTTTGATTGGTCTGTTCGTTCCTACACGGAACGTTAGAGAGCACTGTTATCGCGGCGCGCAGGCAGGCATGTGACATGGTATTTTTTTGCATTTCGCAGGCATCTGCAGTGGGCGAAAGAAACTTAATACGTAATAGATAGAAAGTTAAGAACTTTTCAGTCGGAATGTTTGCGGGTCGCTCTAAAACTATCTCATTGGAATTTTTCGTCTATCTTCGTTGCTGGCAGCGTTTGTTAATTAGTAGGGCAGAGAGCTGGCCCAGTTAATACATAGCTCTAAAGAAAAAACTAGCGGAAAGACGCAGACACAGAGACACTGGACGATGCCGGTTAATTAGTCTCGACTAATTATGAAATTACGCACAATACAAAAACAGTGAGTTGGTCCATGCAAAAGCCAGCAACGTGCTTTTGGTTCCGTCGCCTTAGAGTGTCGCGGCATATAATCAAACCCTGGTTTAAATTAGCTGGAACACCATCTATATCAATGGCACAAAGCATTAACGAAAGCCGTGAAGGAGTCGAGGACGACACAATCAACATCACCGTCCGTAACCGTCATCGACGGGCTCCCGTACCGTTGCTCATCGCGAACGTCTTCACGGTCGTCTGTAAATGCTTTTCCCAATTGGAACACTTGCGATCTGGACATTGCATCATTCCCACATGATGTCATGATTATGTCAAATGTCTCGGTAGGTGGCTTACTTAGTTTAATGCAAAGCGTCCCCGCGTAGCGCTGTTCCAACATTCGCTCCATGGTAGCTTCGACGCAGTGACGAAACAGGGGTACACACTAAAACATGTCCACTCGCTTTGCTTGCTCAAAGCAAAATGAAGTCGTCTCATTGTGAATTTGAAGGTTCCCCACCTTCCTCCAAGGAAAAGTTTTCCCATTTTAGCGCATGCGCGCCGTGCCGCGACTTGTCTCATTATTTTCAGGACAGACCCTGTGTATGCATTTCTTGCGGGTCGCACGCCTGGCCAATACCCTCGCTAGGCAGCAGCAGAGCTATAGCATCGTGCTTAAGTTGGTTTTCTGTGCTGGCCGTAGTTAATAAATGGGACTAACCTACGCCATAAGCGTGTGCGTCCGCGCACAAGTTCTCCTAGATCTATTTTAATGGACGTTCAACGCGATTTTACTATAAGAACCATACTATAAGTATACGCCTCTCGTTTGTACTAAATATGCAATGCGTCATATAACTTCCTCCGAATTGTTACCACCCTTGACGGCCATTTTTAACTGCGAAACGAAACTTAAAGCTTGCAAGTGTAGAGACATCCGCAAGATGCTGGAGATATACCTCAAAATACGAAATGACGAAGTGATGTCGATTTCATGCTGAATAAAATTAGTGTCTTCATTATTCCGGCAAACCAAAGCCACTGCTTTACACTAAGAAAACTTGTGTCTTTCATTCATCTAAACAAAAATAGATTTCTTGTGGAGACACTCACGGTACGCTGCCATCCATAAAGTGCTGTTCAAATGTATAGTCGTCGCCTTGAAGAGAGCGTTGCTGAACATAAACGCATGTGTGTTGTCCATAATCGCCATTGCGTACAAACGTTCTTAGAACAATCCAGATTTTATCTCTTGTGCTTAGAGCCTGTAGAAGAGAGCGTTCATTATTGAATCGTTTGTGTGGAGGGAAATAAGTTGTTTAGAAAATTATAAGTACGGCATAACACATTACAGGATAGGTACTTTGCCCTCGCGCGCAGAAGGTAATTGCTGCCGCAGCTAAACTGTAAAATATACGCTGTCAGTCTATGGCTACAAGCAAAAACAGCAGTGATAAAGCTGGTAAGCAGCCAACTTTTAAAACTCAAGTTAGGATTATGTCAGCCAGACTGACACTTCGTGCTCAAATTATCTATTCCTGACTCTATTGCACAAGTGCGTCATTGTCAAAGCACCGTTTTTCTTGAGCTACCCCGAACACTGACTTTCTGGGGTTCAGACAAATTGATCGAAATACATATTGTATCTCAGGTGTTTCTAAGTTGCCTAGTGAGGGCGATAACTTATATTTGTCAAAAACAGTAAAATTGCCACCTCATAATTTCACATCACCAAGAGTAGTGCTTTCCTCACCATTGAATTAGCTTGCCTGCGTTAAGTGCAGTGTAACCCAGTACAGCATATTACAACTATTTGAGTGCCTACTTGAGAAATCACGATGAATATAAGTAAGCGGTCACATCTATGCACCACAATCTCTTTGGTGTCCTTTTGAATGCATAGCATTATGAGAGAATCTTGGCTTGTGCTTCTTAATGTCGTCGGAAAATACTGCTCCAAAACTGACCCCAAAGAGGAACCGTGCATATTTGAAATACTCTCCGTCCGAATGGCATCCAGGAGAAAAAAAATCTTCAGCTTCACCCGACATTAGAAAAAGAGGCGCCTGAAATACAGCAGCTTAACTTCCCTACGCCTCACACACTAGTCCAACCTCTCCGTCTCTCAACGCTGTACGTTGGATATCATCCTCTTCATCGTCTTTCGCATGTTCGATCTACGCAACGAATCTGCAGCAAGAGTGGGTGAGCGCTATGGACTGTTGCCTACGGCAAAGTGAGGCCATGCACACGAAATAAATTTCTCACTTTGTAGAGCGTGTCCTTCGAAACGTGGACCTCAGTCGTAGCGAAACATAGTGGGAGAAGTAAGGTTGTTAGGAAGTAATTCATTCTTGACGAGTGACTACAATTTCTTCTCTTATGCAAGCGATACTGCCGAAGAAAAACCGCTGCTATATATACAAGCTACATGAGCACGTGACCCGCCCTGCATTTTTTTATAAATTGTTTCTCTCCAGCCTAAACAATTTATATCTTGTTTTGAAGCCACTTGGTACTAATGATTTATCACCTCTATTTCTTTGGGTGGATGCTTGCATGTGACATTTGCAGCAGAAAAGCATTCCGTCACCATGAAATCTCGAGGCACTGTTCATGCGCGGGACAATTATTTTTGTAAAAGCATCTGTCTTCGTGTTGAACTGTAAGCTTTTTGTAAACTTCCTTCTCATGTGCGCTGACGCGACCGTGCTAAAATATATTCTTACAATTGGCATCACGTTTGATATCTAGAAAACTGATGACTGGTTTTGTGCTCGCTGCCACTATCTATAAAAGATAGCTCTTTGGTTGCAGGGCGCAGGGCAAGCTTTCAGCTTGTCACTGAACCTCAGCCGTTTCAAACATCGCCGACTGTAAGCAACGTTTCTCGGAAATGAACATTGGTGAGAAAGGCTGATAAACCGCACGAAGGCAGTCATGAAACTGCGCAGGAAAAATAAAATATTCTTTTAGCGAGAAATACAGCGAGAAAAATCTTTACTCAATAAAATGGCCTTCTGTATTACTGCAAAATACGCCTTGATTCTTTCACCGTCAGTTTTCGTATTCAGTATTTGGAGTTTATGTTATCGACTTCAAATTCTGTTTATCGATTCAAGTCTTACCTGAGTGAGGTATTCTCTATGTCGCGGTTGCTTTTATTGTTACCGGCATATGCACCGTACCTAGATACGCTATGCTATGTCCGATGTTTTGGCTAAGTGCCAGAGGCTTGTGGTTTACAACCGTAGACACTCACGAGCACATGCCTTCGATGGTCTATGCTAACTACTCTTGCCATGCGATGTAGGGGAAATGAATCCGCGTGCTTTCTTTCTTTTTCGAGCGACCAGATTTTCTGTGGCCTATCCGTCACCTCAAAATAGCGCCAACCAGCCTAAGCGATTGGACATGGAAGTCACCGTGGAGGGGACTGACATTAGCCCCGAATAAGTTTCGCACCAATATGGTTGGTTCACCGTCGGTGAATCGAAACGCTCCGGTCACGAACGCCAAAGGAATAACCCCGCGGCACACAATGGAACCGATCGCGCCCAGGGACAGGGCAGCATGCGGCACTCTGCCGACTCCTCTGCGAAAAAGCTTGGCCGACGACTTGCTCGACAATCGGTGCCGTCGAACCTACCTCGCCTACCCAAGGGCCTAACCAAGGTGATATTCCGGCCATCGGGCGGCCTCCGTATACTCGAGAGCTTTGGCCAACTCGGCATCTTTCAACTCATCCGGGACGCCGCGGGCCTCACCTTGGCAGAATCATCTGAAGACTGCATGCTACTCAACTTCAAGCAACACACCATACTGGTGGCCACCCATTCCGCGTTACGAGTGGAACGCTACTTAAACATCAAGGAGCTCATCTACGGCAAGAACAAGATCGCCATCACCTCGTATGTCGCCACGCCGGATGGCAGTGGTAAAGGAGTGATCCAAGGCGTTCCGAAACATCTATTGGACGCTGACATCCTTGCGAACCTTCAGCATCCAAGGAATCCTCCAATATGTGCAGTCCGGCGCATGGGTGCGCAGTTGCAGACGGTCCTCATTCTCTTCAACAGTGAGCGAGTTCCCCGTTGGATCAGCTTCGATGGTGGCATCACTCGCTGCTGTCTCTACAAAAAAAAATACGAAGTGTGTTCTTTGTGCGGACAACTCGGACATCGCAGAGACGTTTGCCCGGACACGAAAAACGCTCGCTGCCATGGACGCGACGTGGCCAATCCTCCTGAGACACATAGCTGCGAGCCTGAGTGTGCCTTGTGCGGTAAGGGCCATGAACTGGGCAGCAACAAATGCCGCAAAATCCACCGCAATCCATACATTGTCAGAAAACGCCGCTGGGAACAGGAACGCCAACATCTGACCCAGCATAGCCAAGAGTCGCCACAGTCTAAAGAGCGATGCAGCCGCTCCAAAAGCAGGGGACGAACAAATTATAGACATCGATCCAGCTCCTTTCCACGAATGGAACCGAGAGGCCGGTCCGCCTCCAAATCCAGGACTCCTTCACACCATCCACGGAACCCCGGTTTGAACCAGGACGCCGTCGGCACGCAAAAGGTAAGCTGAGCAGATAAAGCCTCCCAGAAATCTACCTCCAACCCCTCTGAGCTAGCAGACCTGAAAGTGCTGGTAGGGAAATTACTTCGTGAGGTCGAGGACCTAAACAAAGAAAATCCCGCTCTAAAACAGCAACAAATGCAGGCTGGGTCACCGCCTACGACCAATGGCGCCAATAACCCTACCCCCTCTACCTCCGCCGGAGCGGACATGCATGCTGAATCAACGCGGGCACCCCCGCCTAAGCGAAAAGCAGGCGATTCCCTGTCCGAAGGCCAAACACTAGCCGACACCATTCACAAAATTGAAGAAGCGCAAACGCAGACTAACAGCGCCCTCATTCAAGTGCAGCTTACAATGACTTCCATCATGGAATAATTATGCAGACACCGGCAGGAATTAATTAACTTAGGCAGCTGGCAGCAGGAAGAAGAGCAGGCTCCTTCCTCACAAAATTCGCAAACCCGCTTCTTCTGAAGCGGTATCCGTCTACAACAACATGGCGCCACAACCCAATTACACCATCTGGCAGTGGAACTGCCGAGGATTTAGCCGCAAACGAGCTGTACTCCAACAATTCCTCAACAATAGGGACGGACCAGACTTAATCGCACTACAAGAGACACAAACTAATAGCAAGCTAGCTGGGTATCAATCCTTTTCATCGGGGGGTGGAACGCTTGGAGTCACGACTCTTGTCAAACGAAATATTACGGTAGTACAGCACGATACCCCAGTCACAAATGTCACACACGTGCTAGTCGAATTAATTCCGCCTAGGAAACCCGACCACAGTCTGTGCTGAATGTCTATAGCAGCCCAAAGTTACGGAAAGCAAGCTTCGGCCCGCTTTTTCAGGCGACCCTGAAGATCGCAGGCAATCACCCCGTCATTTTCACGGGAGACTTTAATGCCCAACACCCGGCTTGGTGTTACGCACAGGAGGACATTAAAGGTAGAAAACTGTGGCTCACCGCACAACAGTGTGGGTTGACTCTTCTTACAGATCCACTAGTCCCCACCCGCTGCGGTAACAGTGTTTCCAGGAATACGTCTCCCGATCTGACTTTTGCTAAAAATTCGGGCACTCCAACATGGATAAACACTCAACAAAATTTCGGCAGTGATCACTACATATTGGAAATAGCGACCTCAACTGGCCCCAAACGTCGTAGCGCTCGATCCCCCACCCTTGTCGATTGGGACACGTTCCGCGCTAAAAGAGCCGCCCGAGAAGCTGATACCCCCGAAATACTAGACATAGATATCTGGGCACAGGATCTTTGTCAAGATGCCAAAGCAGTCACCCATACGTTAGACCAGGCTGACCACCTGGAGATTGCGGACAGCCGGCTTCTTCACCTATGGGAGGCAAAGAGAGGACTCGAGAACCGACTCAAACGACAGCGGTGGAACCACAATCTGCGCAGAATAATAGCTAAGCTAAACAAGGAGATCGAGGATCATGCAGCTAAACTTACTCAACAAAACTGGGATGACATATGCAACCAAATGGATCTCAATATGGGAGTCTCTAAGACTTGGCACTTGCTCCGTCATCTACTTGACCCTACAGGTAGCAGAACCACCCAGAGGCAGAACCTGCAGAAGCTTGTGCATGAGTATGCAGGCCCACCAGAGGACCTTTTCCTTGAACTTAAAGATAGATATATTGGCAATGCTCCTATCCAAGCCTTCCCAGATTATGCTGGTCCGGAAAACACGCAGCTCGACTCCCCCATTACTGTGGATGAGGTTAGGGCAGAGATTGCCAGGCTAAACTGCAAATCCCCCACTGGCCCAGATGCAGCATCCAACAAGATCCTCCGCAACCTGGATGAAGTGTCGCTACAATCACTAACTGAGTATATGCAGAAATGCTGGTCGGAGGGCTCCATCCCACAAATATGGAAAACGGCAGAGATCATTCTCATCCCAAAGCCAGGGAAGGCACTCAGCCTTGAGAACCTCAGGACGATTTCGCTCACGTCTTGTGTAGGTAAGCTCATGGAGCACGTAGTTCATACCCGCCTCAACCGGTTTATGGAAGAGAACGAGCTGTACCCTCCAACCATGATTGGATTTCAACCCAAACTTTCTACGCAGGATGTAATGCTTCAGCTCAAACATCAGATTATTGAGGCAAAAACGCGGGACACCAGAATAATTCTTGGACTTGACCTGGAAAAGGCCTTTGACATTGTCAGACATGATGCGATCTTGGAGAACCTTCATGAACTCGGGGTGGGAGCCCGCACCTCCAACTATATCCACGACTTTCTCTCAGGTAGAAAGGCACATTTTCAAGTAGGAGGTCTCCACTCGCATGCCTTCCCCCTCGGCAACAAGGGCACCCCGCAGGGATCGGTCCTATCACCATTTCTCTTCAACGTTGCAATGTTGAAACTTCCACACCAATTAGCGCAGGTTCCGCAACTCCACCACAGCCTCTATGCTGACGATATCACCTTGTGGACCGCCGAGGGCAATAATGCCGAAATCGAGGAGAGACTACAGCATGCAATAGATATCGTGGGGAACTATGTAGACACTAGGGGGCTGCGGTGCTCTCCAGCCAAATCTGAATTTCTCATATTCCGCAACATCAGATCCCTTGCGCAAACCTCATCGGCCATCGAACTCAGTATTCGCAGAGTCCCCATTCCTCGAGTGCCCAAAATTAAAATCTTGGGCCTAATTCTACAAGAACACGGCTTCAATGGTGACGTAATTCGGAAGCTTCAGGGAACCTCGCATCAAATTATGCGACTCATTCGTAGCATTAGTAACCGCCACTCGGGCTTGAAGGAAAGCAATACTCTCCGTTTAGTACAAGCCTTTGTGATAAGCCGCATAGCTTACGTAGGCCCTTACCTACATCTCAAGTCAGCTGAAAAAGAAAAAGTGGAGGCCATAATCAGAAAATGCGTCAAACAGGCAGTTGGGCTACCCATGCACACAGCGACTGAGAAAGTGTTAGGTCTCGGTCTTCATAACACCCTAAGCGAGATTACTGAAGCGGTAACCGTCTCGCAGTACGAACGACTATCGGCCACACCAACTGGCAGACACATTCTGTCCACACTAGGCATAACATACGAACGACAAGGCGGACCCACAACTGACCTTCCCAAACATATACGCCAGCTTCTGGTCATTCCTCCACTACCTTGGAACCTGCACCCAGATTTCCACGCTAAACGTCGTACAGAGAGAGCCAAATCATTAGGCAAACACTTTCTTATTGATACCTCTGTGGTATATGTAGATGCGGCAGATTCTTCGGCTGACAAGATGGTAGCTGTGGTCACTACGGAACGTGGTAGACTCATAACCGGGGGCACTATACGCACTCAGCACACACATGTTAAAGAAGAAACAGCCATTGCTCTAGCCATTGTGGGATCCTCGGCAGAAACCATTGTCAGCGACTCAAAATTGGCTATACGTATCTACACGTTTGGAAGAATCTCCCCACAAGCAGCACGGATTCTGCTAAATTATCAGCCACGCGGCGCATTCGCCTAATCTGGACGCCTGCTCATGCTTCCCTTGCTGGAAATGAGGCGGCTCATAACCTAGCTCGAGAACTGTCCCGCCGAGCTGGGTCCTGCAGCCCACCCGCCCTATACTCTGGCAAGGACAGGTTGTTTTCTTACAGAGAAATCCTGCAACACTACAGGGTTGCAAGGCTCAGATTCCCCCCAGCAGATAAAACGCTCTCCAAGCAACAGGCCAAAGCCTGGCGTAAACTTCAAACTAACACCTATCCAAATCCCCAATTGTGTAGCTTCTATTCGGAAGGACTCTACTCAAACAAATGCAAAAATTGTGATGCGAAAGCCGATCTAAATCATATGATCTGGAACTGCCCGCAGTCCCTACCCGCGAGTCACTTCATTACCGACTCTGCTCATTGGGAGGCTCTATTGCTCAGCCCCGACCCGGGGATACAGATCAAGCTCCTCCAGCTGGCTGAAGGCGCCGCCGCTGCCCAACGGGATAGCGGCCGCCGTTTAAGCGGGGGGCGACCTCGTGTCGCTCCTCTATATCCGCTGGAAATAGTTTCACAACCAACCAACCAACCAGCCTAAGCATGTAACTAAGCATGTAAGCAGCCTAAGCATGTTCGGAGAACCTACTATACCTACAATTAGGCTACTAGTTTTGAGTTGAGGAAGGGAACAATAGCGGGACACGAGCAGCAGCATTTAGGATGGCATCCGCACTGTACGCATACATAATCTAATCGTGCACAGACCCATGGCAGTTGGGCCTTTCCAGTTGAGCATAAATCTAGCTGCAATGCCGCAGGCTCCGTAGACTCCTGCGTAGGTAACAGAGGGAAAGTTCCGGTGCACAGAAACTTTCTGCCAGACAGATATCGCTTACTTGAGGGATGCGCAAGCTCACTCCCCACTGTCGCTTTGCAAAAAGCATGCATATTCGTATACTAGGCTACAAGCAACAACCTATACGAAAAACAACCAAGGATCCCTTCCCAAGTGCCAATTTGACAGCCATCAAAGTTATGAGAATCTTAGCACGACGTGCTTAGGCAACTATAAATGCTTCCGATTTCCGGCTTTATGTTTCCGACTCTGGAGATTTCCATGCGCTTGCCTTGTGCATGAACGTTGTTTCTGCGGTGCATCAAAGCGCCAATGCCGATCTATTCTGGACTCAAGATGCTGAATTTTTTTACAACTGCGAGAGCTGATATGCTGCATAGCATTTATAAAAAACGACGTTTAACTCACATTCCCCGAAGGAAGTTATTGAGCAGCAGTAAGTCCAAAAGACAGCGTACGCCGCAGGATGTTAATGTTATGGCGTAGGTGAGAGTTTCATATTGCCACTACACATGAAAGGGGTTTGAAATGCTCTTCAGTGTAGCCCATGCAGCGGGTGCTCAATGAACTTAAATGTTTTTCCAACTTCCAACAAAACTTTTTGCAACAAAAAAAGGTACATTTGGTATTTCCAGCTCGGCAGAGTACTGCAGTACGTCACTATATTGCATACACGCTCTTGTTATAGCCGTTCCCTGAATGCAATGAAAACTTAGCAGCGTGAATTGAATGAGAAATTTGCACTCTGAATAGAAAGTGTTATTTGCATGATTGATGGGCAGAATAAGAAAAGCGTAGACCTTTCTAGAAAGGCTTATACATGATATAGGCTGCACTCACTTATCCACCTGGCCCCTTGGCCTCTATAACGTGCCATACCCTTCGCATGCTTCGGGTTTCATCGGCAGAAGGCTTTGTCGTCCTGGCTGAGTTAGCTGTTTGCGGAGGCACTGCCGTCAACCACTTCTTTTAATAGTTACAGTGCGTTCGCGTTCTTCGCCGCTCTTAGTGAACCCTCCGCAGTGGCTCACTGGCCACAGCGATCGGCTGCTAAGCCTGGAGACGCGGTATCACATGCGGTGCGCGGCGACTGCACTTCGATGAAGGTGAAATGCAAGACTTCGTGTTGCTGTACGAGGTCACTGCATATTATGGAACCACAGGTGGCCTGAAGTAATAGCCCAGAATAGATATCCAGTCAGGCTGCCATGTGCCAAAGGAGTATCCAGTTTATGTGCATGGTAGGCACATGTCAATCTAATAGTTCCCTAAGCGCGTCGTGCGAAGATAATAAAAATTTCACAAGTGTCATCTTCAACGTAGTAACGCTCACTATCAAGGTAATTTTACGCGACAAATTAACACTTCCATTCTGCAGAAAATCTCAGCGTCGCCGTTGTTGTGAGCAAAAATATCCGGAATGGTCGAAAAATGGCTGCTTCACACGTGAACCGGCATAATTGAAAAGGGGTCAGAACATTAGGAAACTGGTGATTTGAAGCTGACATGATTAATACGTCATTAGGTTATACAAGTATTGAAACTAAACGTATTCCACTGAAAATAGAACTGCGCCAATTAGTCTGCCATCGGAAACCTGACCTTCGAGTTGCGAGTTTGACGCTAACTCTAGGCCACGCTGCCACATTCGTGCGGCTTCTTTAAAGCAGGGTTTTATATTTACGTCATGTCGTCTTTCACATACCTCTTGTGCAAGACAAAACAATCGGAGTGCTTGCGCTGGCAAGAAAAGCATTGACGCGAGGCAACAACCCTGTCGCGTCATAACCTTAAAGAAGCTAAAGTATCTCCTATTTTTTTATCAAATAGATTTTTCCCGAGCCTAGCGTGTGCCTGAGTTTTTCGTGATGCGGAAGACCTGAGGAAACTTGTACATCCGTGATGCTGACATTTTTGGAGCAAATGAGCGAGCCAGCTGATTTGAACTTTCCGCCCGTTCTCTGCACAGCAGCCGACCGTTTCCGCGGCGTTGCAGCGTGGAGATTTGTGTGCAAATGGAAAGACCCAGCGTCCATGTGTTTGTGCACAATAAGATTGATTACACGCACGGCGGGGATGCCATCTTGTATGGAACAGCTTCATGTCTGGCTGGTTGTCCTTTCGTTGACTCTAAACATCATAGCCAATATTGTATGTATATCCTTGGTCTCAGAGGGTGGTGACCTTGTTGGCTACAGAATCCAAGTTGACTCATGCATTTCCATACACACTTCATGCTCATGGGGCGAGTTTAAGCGCATATGCGCTTCATAATCTGTTCAATACTGTGATGGTACATCAGATAAAAACTTCACAGATGTCTCGGGAACAAGATGTGATATAATCCCACACTACAAGGCATCGTAAAATTAAAAATGAGTAAGCCTTATGTGAAGTAAGAAGAAAGCGTCGACGATTACTATTGCCCAAAAATACATAAATTACAGAGTCTCCCGGGTCCCCTCGTGCATGATGGTTTGGTTTGGTTTATCAGGGCTTAACGTCCCTAAGCGACTCTGGCTATGAGGGACGCCGTAGTGAAGGGCTCCGGAAATTTCGACCACCTGCGGTTCTTTAACGTGCACTGACATCGCACAGTACATGGGGCTCTAGAAATTCGCCTCCATTGAAATTCAGCCGCCGCGGCCGGGATCGAATCCGCGTCTTTCGGGCCAGAAGCCGAGCGCCATAACCACTCAGCCACCGCGGCTTGTCCTTTTTCAATCGAGTTAGAGGCTCGGTTAGTCGGGAGAAGTCTCGCACAAAACGTCGGTAATAGGAGCAGAGACCCAAAAAACGGCGCACAGCACGCTTGCAAGTGGGGGTCGGAAACGCAGAGACAGCTGCCGTCTTATCAGGGTCAGAGCTAACGCTTTCAGCGCTCACGACATGGCCCAGAAATTTCAGCCGCTGGAACGTGAAGTGGCATTTTTCTGGTTCGAGCGAGAGGCCGGCCGATCGTATGGCCTCCAGTACTGCATTCAAGTGCTTGAGATGCTCGTCGCAGGTGGCAGAAAAAATGACATCATCATAAAGGTAGACGAGGCAGGACTGCCATTTGAAGCCAACGAGGACAGTGTCCATTATTCTCTGAAAGGTGGCAGGAGCGGAACACAAGCCGAAGGGGAGCACATTGAACTCATACAACCAGTCGGGAGTAACGAACGCTGTCTTCTCGTGGTCCCGTTCATCCACCTCAATCTGCCAGTACGCACTGCGGAGGTGAAGAGAAGTAGTGGGCATGACGCAGCCGGTCGAAACAGTCATCAATTCCTGGTAACGGGCAAAAGTCCTTTTTGGTAATTTTGTTAAGTCTTCGATAGTCTACACAAATTCTGTGTCTCCCGTCTATTATGGCGATCAGTGCAACGGGCGAAGCCCATCGTCTTGTAGATGGTTGTATGGCTTCATCCCGGAGCATTTCGTCAACCTGCAGCCGTATCGCCTCACGTTCTTTCGCCGACATTCGATAGGGGTGTTGACGGATAGGCCGCTCACAACATCAGCTATGATGCGATGTTTCGTTATGGACCTCTGCCTGACCTTAGAAGTGATCGCAAAGCAGTCATGAAAAGAGGAAAGGACGGCTTGGAAGCGGCGATGCTAATCACGGTTTAAAGCAGGGCTCACGTCAGCCTTAACTGTTCAACTAGGTCCTCCTGAAGGGTGTCCCGGGATGTTGACAACGCGCAGTGGGTGGTGGGCGCGCTAATTTTCTCGAAATAGGCGATAGCTATATTTTTCGCCAAGTGGCGGTATTCGGCGCTGAACTTCGTAACTAGAAGCTGAGTTCGCTGGTTCTGCAGAGCAACGCTACCCCGTGCGATGCAGACTTTTTCGGCTCAGCAGTAGAGACCAGTTTGCTTCTGCAAGCCGTTGGACGCGCGGTGGTTGTCGCAGTCCACCGTAACAAATAAGCTGGCACACGGTGGTAGAGTGACGTGGTCATGGAGACGCGAAAACTGGTCTGCCTAGCGCACTGTCGTCGGCTATGGTGCATGAGGCGGAGAATGTCACCATGAGTTCGCTGAGGTCGATGACAGCACCAGTTTCGCGAAGAAAATCGAGACCGAGGATCAGGTCCTTGGAGCACTAAACCAGCACAGCGAAGCAACCAGCGAAGATGATACCGCGAATCTCAATCCTAGAGATGCAGACGCCGAGCGACATCACCACATGGCCGCCAGCGGTTCAGATTTGTGTTCCGTGCCAGGGTGTTACCACTTTTCTCAAGAGGGTAGCGATACCATGACTCATAACTGAGAAATCTGCGCCGGGATCGACGAGGGCAGACAC